>LYUA01000352.1:488101-498163 GCA_002093875.1 Calopteryx splendens
TGTTGGTTAAGCGAGGGAGAGGGAGGAAAAGATTAGGCATGTTAGATGGAATGAAGAGATGCAGATAGTACGGAGAAATGAAGAAGGGATTACTTTAGTGGAGTGTCCCTCAGAAACCGACCTTAACCGGTAGATCACCATTAGTAATAACAATAGCACATTTGTTTCCTTATTTCACCAATATTTTCTGGGTAACGTTCAAAAATAAATAAATCACAAATCTTGGGTTTAGCTGTGGCCGTCACCTAAATTTGAGTCCACCATACCTACTTCGGCCAGAAGACGGTCAATAACTAAAACACCACCATTTTTTTTTATGTCATTATATTCATGTCAGCCGTATATTCATGACCGGATAACCGCGATTGAGTAATGCACTTTCCTTCTATCCAAATGTCATTGGTAATGCCTTGCCTAAGTAACTAATAATAGTAAGTAATATGAATGGTAAAATATAATACAAGATTTAAATAGAAATTAGGAAAAATTATGCAGACACTATTGTATTATATATAGGTGATGTTTTGATAGGAGAAGGGAGATTTAAAGTCTAAAAAGAAGTCTTAAAAGTGTCTAAAAAGAAGTCCTCATCGACTGGATAGGCGTCACTTCACTGATGTAAAAAATAATGGAATTCAATGACAATGACAAAAGTATTCACCATTTTATGTTTACGAGATCCTTCTTAAGGTGAAGCAAGTGGTCATTCCTATCAGTATTTCCTTGGCGTTCCACGTCGTTTTCGTGTGAGCCGCGCTGTTCTGAAGTTGCATATTGGTACAAGTTCGCTCAAGATGGCTTCGCCCAGACGTTTAACTGTGGAGGGGTCCTTCAGTGGAGCAGATAGGACTGGATACCAGACGATTCTCGGTTTGCTTGAGACCCCGCGATAATTGATCTTCGCTCTATATGGAACAGGTAATTTTTTTCTTGATTTTTTGAATTTTTTTCGCCCGGCCAATCTCCCCCGAGGACTCAACGGATGAGCATTACCACAGTCTCACGAGAAAATGATTGACGGCAAATTGTGCCTCCGTATGAAATCCTGTCTTGACTTTTATTAAATTACTTTAGATCGGCTTTTCTTTTTACAAACCTTAAATGCCACCATGCCGCGAACTGCTCTTTCGCACATTCGTCTGTTATAATTTCGTTGCGATATTATTTCTGCACCTTATTCATTCATTCAACGCAAAAATTCCAAGAGATGCTATCTTACGAGGTGTTAGTATAATACTGCTAAAATTTGGCCATCGATAGAGTGAAAAGGGAAACAAAAACATTTTATCAAACAGTTTGGAAAACATTGTGACGGACTATTCTAAAATTAATTCGAGTGTGCCAAGTTTGAATTCTAGTACTTGAATCTTCACAAAAGAGCATTTGCATTCATCGAGAATGAATTAAATTGTCTTTAAGTTTGACACTTACTCTTCGTTCTTTCACCTTACCTTTTCATCGCTACTCTTCAATGAGTATTCTCAGAGAATGAAGTCCTCACGCAGTATTTTAAATATCAATGCGAATGGTACAAGTTGGAATTTAAATAAATCCTCATCATTCTCACGTGAGCTAAATTAATTATTAGAAACCTTATCTATTGATCGAAGGGTACTTGAGTAATTTATTATGATAAAAAGGAATGGTACACCGGAAAAGATCTGATTAAAGTAACAAATACATTAAGAAAACGATAGTGATTCAAAAATATTGACTTCCGGTTAGAAGTATTTATTTATTCTTGATTAAAGTTAAAATTATTTTGGTGTAGATTATATTATTATATTTATGGAGCAAGGGGATAACACCTATACTGCTGTAGTTAAATTACATCAAAATAAAAATGAACTAACAATTAATGGCGAATTATCACGTGAGAAGAGCGTAAATAGGAATTAATGCAGCCGAGATGAAATGATTTGTTGGCAACAGTGTTGAAATCGAGGAAAACATATTTACACGCATTTCTCATACTCAGGAGAATTCATGTTTTTAAACAGGTGCCTATTTCTGATCTTTTACCGTTCCTTCAAGTGAGCTACGATTTTAATAATGTATCTACTACTACCGTACAGGTAAGGCTAGTGGATGGAGAATCAGGATAGGCAGTGACAAGCAGGGATGTATGATACGGCTGTCCATTATCACCCGTGCCTTTCAGCATACACGTGGAGGAAATTGTAACGGAGGCAAGGCAAGAAACTCTGGAGTTTGGAATGAAAGTAGGTAAAGAATCCATCAAGTCCGTTAGATTTTCAGTTAATCAAGCTTTAGTTACCTATAAAAAAATCCAAGGAATTGCAGTCATTACTGAGCGGACTGCAGAGTCAGTGAAGAAAGAGAAAGGTTAAGAAGAACATTAATGTTCAAAGGGGCTAAACCTGAGCAGGTAGAGCAGTTTAGATATAAGAAGAATCACATTAAGTAAAGGAGCCATTACAAAGAGAAGAGAATTGATGACAAGGATATAAGGCTAAGATGCAAGGACAAGAATAGTGAAGACTATGGATATATATATATATATATCCATACCGTCAATCATACAATCATTTAGTCTATATATATATATATATATATATATATATAAGATATGTAGTGTAGGTAGTTTTGTATGGCTCGGAAACTTGATCGTTGAGGCAGCATGACAAGCAGGCTTTTTAGGTGTGGCTGTGGAGGAGGATGGAAAAGTGAAATAGATGGAAAGAAAACGAACAAAGAAGTTCTGGGCATGGTACAGGAGGAGAGAATGTTTTTTGGAGAAATTCATGGAACAGAGGGAAAGTGGATACAGACCATACGAGTCGTTTTGATTGGCAGTGGATTGTTGAAAACTTTGGTAGAGGGAAGAGTGTTCGGTAGGCAGAGGGAGGAGAAGAATAGGCATGTTGGGAGGAATGAAGGGGGGCTGAACCTACGCTGATCTGAAGAATAGTTTTTTGCGGTGTAGGGCGTTACGGCACTTAGTGCCGTTAGGCAAGGCCTAGAGGTGTAGCAGTGGTTCATCTCTGTATCCATCAAAAGCCTAATTTAACCGTAAGACTACCTTTGATGATGTCTGCTTCGGAAATGTATTCCAAAGGCTATTTCGGACAGGCTGATTACCCGTGGGCATAATCTTGCCCGCTTTATGTCTCCCTTCAGATAAATGGATATCGTTTTCGTTACCAAAGTGGAGGAATTTGCAGCGTCACCTCCAGTTTAAAATGCTCATGCCTGCTCGTAAAGGTTTAGTTTTTATTGCAAAATAAAGTAATTCAAACTGCGACTACGTATTGGTACAAAGTCTGTTATTTCTGAGGCCAGGTATGTGATGTTTTTTTATCAAATATGATTTTAGGGGAAAAAAGATTTACGCACATTAATGTACTGCAAACAATGTTTAGTCTTAATTTCTAATTTTTCTGATTTTGATCACTAAAAAATATTTTGGGAGCTCGTCGCAAAAACACGTTTGCTTGAATGGTATTTTTAAAAAGTCTCCCAACTTGCCGTAGAGCATTACGTTTCTCACGAATTTGTTTTTAAGAGTCCTTCATACCTTTTAGTTACCATAATTCATTTTATTTTTTTCATCCAAAGTTTTCCACTAATTTATTCTTTCTTTGAATTAGTCCCATTGAGTTCAGCTCTGCCCAAATTTTGTTAATTATGCAAACGATAATTCAGAAAAATGTTTTCGTGTCTTTGAGAACCTCGGTCTTGCATACTCTCTAGTGGTAACTACGTTTCAGGAAGTCAAGTATTTTAACATGAGCAGACTTTATTTATTATCCAACTGTCCCATGAATATTTTATTACTGGACTACCATGCGCCCATTCTGATAAATATGTAGACGAATAGAGTTAAATTTTATGATTATCAGAAACCTACTGAACAGCACACGGATGAACTTCTGAAACAATACAAATACCTTTCTCCCGCAGTGTTATATCCTTCCCCGACTCCTAAGGTTTATAAACCCCCTTGACTTAGGTAATCCAAACTGCGTGATCTCCCTTAATTTCTGCATCTTGCCGTCCAAGCGGCCGTCCATACGACCCATTCCCAATAAAAAAAAATGTTAAGCAGCCCCCACGAGTCACTCAACTTGACTCACAGGAAAATCCTGCCTCAGAATGACGGCCAAGTTTCCTCTTGCAAGCATTGCAACATTTTCGTGTCGTCGTACGTTAAACTAGAGGTTGGAACGTACGGGCGAAAAACAAAGTACCTGTACCTAAAGAACAAATCATAAGTTCCAGGATCTCGGGACCAGTATTTAGGGTGAGAATCAGTGAGGGTGAAGTATTTTTCGATGCCTAAGTACTGATACCCTTGAGTTAAGCAAACAAAAATTCTCCGATAGGAAAATTGTGGAAGAGGATGAGAAATGAGACATTTTACGCTTTTCCCGCGAGGCAGAGTTCCTTTCTAAGTCCCTTAAAACGTAGGTACTTCACTCTGTGTGCGCGTGCGGGGACGAAGGGTGGGAATGCTGTTTAACGAGTGATTACGGGAGTCATCGATAGTGGTCACTCAGGAGGTTACGACCTTCCCCTGGTGATAGCGAGTCATCACTGATAATAAGTAAAGGGGGGCGACGACCGTCCTTGAATGATACCACTGCGGAAGATTGAAATATTGGAGCTAGAGGCGTGGTACCTCTATTAGTTTAATCTGTTAATGGTATAATAAATAAATTATGATTTTCCCTTGGCACACTGCACTCATTTCCAATAAACCCACCCACTCCACTCCCGCGCTTACACGTGGGACAGCGGTTGGACTCATCGCGGTAGTTTCGTCATCATGTCCATGCGAAGGCACCAGGATGCGATGCATTGTATCAAGGATGGTGAATATGACAGAAGCGTGTCGATTATTCATTTAGTTTTTCCGCAGCTATCTCGAGGTCAAAGAAGTTCTAATTCCCTTTTTCCACCTTTGCGGCTTCGGCGGCTTACTCCCTTCAAATCCTCTTCGGTCTAACTTTCCTGCAATTTTCAAGTTTCTTCTGAACCCAAAGCATCCTCTTTATCCACCGTGTACTTTTATGCTTACATTTAAATTTCATTCCCTAAACCCACGTCTCAGAAGCGGCTATCGGAAATGCATTCATTTCCCTCTCTCTAATTATCAGATCCAAATCACAGAATTGGACAAGGCTACACTCCATGGTTCTGCCTCTACTAATATCTTCTTCTTATAGACGGTACATTTACTGTACTATTTTTATGCACTACCTCAAAACTCGATTTCTCAAATTTTGCGTTGACCACAATCTTACCTTACCATCTGTTTAATACATTGCCATTACCAGTTCAAAGACATGAGATTCTGGTATTCCGTGCGGACCCATGGGAGGGCGGTTTAGAGCCTGGCATGTGGCTTTCGGAGAATTAAAAAGTGACCATGCTGCACATTAACAATTAGATATACATTTCGTCACCCTCGTTCATTTACTATCTAATGAATCAATATTTTTATAGTCATATACTTAATGATTTTCTCCGACAATTACTGTTAACTCGTTGATAAATAATTTGGGATATAACCTTACCTTTCCCCTCGGGCAAACTTTTCACTCTCGGGAAAAAAAATTAAAAAATACTTTCGCCCCAGACGGTCTCGCCTCCATAATGACTCTGGGGTATGCTTAACCGCTGTTTCGATACATTAATGACACTATCCTTCGATCGTTCCTGCGCCGTGCCCTGGTGGGGTGAAAGCTGAAACAGATAGGCAAGTGATTGCGTGGATGTGCGTTTGTGTGTGAGCGTGTGATGGTGCCTGCGTTTTGGCGACGGCCGCGTCGAATACCTACCTAATCCTAAGCCCGGGGCCTACGCGGAGATGGCGAAGGAAAGCGAAGAGAAAAAAAATTTCTTTTTTTTTTCGCAGAGCGAGTCAGTGAACGGAGGGGAGAGGCCAGACGGAGGGCTAAACGATTCCTTCCCCAAAGCAAACACGACCAAAAAATCCGGAACGAATTTGCTGTAGCATTCACGCATTTTCGTTAATCAGAATATTTATCTGCTTCGCGTGACCCGGCAAGAATTTCGCCTCCTTGGCATATTCTCTCAAAATATTTTTGAGCATGTGTACATACATACCTACAGACAACCTTTATATATATTTTTTCCCATGTTCACATGCCCAAACGTACGTATTTAGCCTACTTTCAGATGGCCAAGGAAGTTGAAAGTTGGCTCACTCCTCATACACACGCTTCAAAGTGTCAGAAAAATTGCGAAACCTATTTGTGTGTGGTCATTTAAATTCGCTGGGATGATGGAAGTATTATTTCCATAAAATGCCTAGCAGTCCTTCAATTACTTGCCTATTAAAACACATTCATTTTAACTTAATATCACGGTGAATTTCTATTTTTACGAATTAAGTTCTGAATATTATATTTCTGATGATGAATTGTGCTGTTCTTGCTTTGCATGCTTTAGGATTTGCCCTTAGTTGGACACTGTCTTATTTTTGCGCGACAGCAACCACAAGAAAAAAGGGAGTGTTTGTCCAGTTAAATGCTACGTTTTAAGATTAATGTAAGGTAAAATAATGAAAAACATAGAGAAATCAAAAAATGAGAAATGGAAGGGAAAGTCCCAAGGGGGAAACCATGGGATAAATATGTAGCACGAGTAAAGACAGATTTAAGAAGGAACACCTACCGTGAAGTGAGGGCATTGACATGGAATAGGGAAAAATGGAGGGTTGTAGTATCCCAATCCAATCTTAGGATTGAAATATATATACATATAATTTTTCATAGAAATGGCTGGGTCATCAAAAATTTCAGTGGCATTAGCCAAACTCTTACTGGAAAGACTCATAACCGCCAAGTATTAGTAGGATGAGGCGATAAAATGCAAATATAATGTCAAAAAATACAGTAATCAACCCGAAGGTCGGTTTGGTATGTGAGGTTAGAGCCCTGGGTCATGATTCGGGTTGCCGTACACTTTAAGTGTGTATTACCATCCCTCAGTTCCTTTCCCTGTACCGTCTGTGATTTCCCAGGATGACCTTGTACCCAAAAAATGGTACACAGCTAGGGTGAAGCTGAGGGTGCCAAGATGCATCACCGGGAATCGAACCAGTCCAGCGCTCTAGCCACTGGGCTACCACGCCCAAAAAAAATCCCAATAATTATTTATTCCTCATTTAAACTAATTGGCCCTAATTACGTTTTTGTGCTATGTTTCATGGCACGGAGAGTGTTGAAATATTTACTTCCTAATGTATGGGAATTAGTATTAGTGCTATTTTAAGTGTTTCGGTCCATTTACGCATGTATGCAAAGAAGTTACACCTTAATGCTGGTAGTAAAAGTAGTAAAGCAAGTAAAGAAATTGAAAAAATGTGAAAATAATTTATGTACACAGTTTTTTATCAAATGTATTATTGTATTTTGTCTGGGAATTCTTGATTGATTAATGCGTACTATTGACGAGTTAGCTTATCTTATGCCTAAGATATTTTGCTTCCTGGAAGTTGATATTATTGACGTTAATTCCAATGACTGCATTTTCACGGGTCGTGTAGACAAATTTAATGGAACCTTGAAGGATGTCTAGTTTCGGGAATATAAAGAGAGGGGAATAAGCAAATCCAATCACTATTACCTGTGCGAAGAACGGGTATGTCCCGCTGGTGTCCTTATATGGCATTCCTTATGCTCGTGAGTAGCTTGAAGATAACGTTTGTAACGACGTGCGTATCGATTTGAATGAACCGCCAAAGCTTGTTTTTTGTGGAGATACGCGTTGGCTTCAATGCTTTGAAAATCGAGAATGGAATGGAATAAGTACGGAGTGAACAATCAATAGGATATTCCAGGTAAAAGGGTATTCCCCCAGAAGAAAAATCTACTGACTGAAGCCCAGGAAGAACTTGATTAAAAGATGGAGTGTGCTTCTCCATGATGGTGATGGCATTGACACTTAAGAGGAGCTGAAAATGGAAATTATTCAGCCATCACTAAAATTTTTTTAGGGGTGACTGGCAGTCAATAGGATAATTTCTATTATACGTGAGAATTTTGAATACGAACGATGAAAACATATGGCACTGACTTATTGAATTTTTTTTCTTTTTTTATAAAAAGGTGCCTCATTGATATTGATGTTAGTGCCAATAATTACGCGAGATGTGAGAGTTCATAGATTAATAAATCCTTGTTCGGGTGGGGTAAAAAATAATCCGAAAGTGGTCTTACGTAATTTAAGAAGAGTTCCAAAGAAAAGAAGGTTAGCCGATAGAAAAGTTCAGTGGGAAGCACAAATAAACCAACCTCAGGATGACCAGTGATGACGATGATGTAACTCACAGTGGCGTAGTTATTATCCGCATTTCATCCGGTTCGAGATCATCATTTTTAATTACGAAAAAAGGAAACTTTATGTGCATTACATTTTTTAAAAGTTTTACTCTAAAGATTCGGGTATCCAAGGATAGTCATTTCCAGCACGCATAATCTTTCGAAACTCTGTTGGTGGGAGTAAAAAATTGACAACTTGGAATAAACGGAGTTTTTTCCCATTCTTCTACTTCATGGTCGAAATACACAAAAAAAATAAAGGAAGAAAACGTACCTACTGTAAGCATTACGACTTTCAGTAAAATATATCGCTTTTTTCTACATTGTTAAATTTTCGTCTGCTGGATATTTTCTTGTTACGCGCATCAGGAAATGCTATGAAAAATTTGAAGCTCTTGATTCATATTTCCGTTAAAAATGATGCAAAAGTTTCTCTATTTTGCAACATTATTTTACCAAACTTTTTCCACATGAGTTTTAAATGATTTAGTATTTATTTCCAGAGATAAAATTTCTTGAATACAGAAAATGATTTTTATAACCATTGCATCATAAAATTTTAATGCTAAGGCTGCGAGATTATTAGAGAGAGTCATTTTAAATTATTCCCAAAGTAATGATATTTAATAAGTCAGCATGATATATCGTCCTAATGACTGCTGAAATCTGGAGTGATAGATGACCTATTTGAGGCCGAACAAATGAGGCCTTCAGAATTCATCCCGAAAAAAAAACTTTTAATCATTTTATAGTAATGGCAGAGAAAGAAAATTGGCAGACCAAGTTTCCAATTCCATTATGCCCGGGAACTGCCATATAAGGTGTGTAGAATCAACAACGTTAATGAATATTCCAAGAATGAAATTTCCTTTCCAAACATGCAGAAAACCTGAATTATGATAGCATAAATTATAGAAATCGCTTATTCAAGCATCTCATTTCACTTCTCCGTGGTGCCTTATACGTTTTAGCCGTTGCTTCTAGGTACTACTTTTTATAGTTCCCACCAGTGTTCCGGATGGCTTAGGCAGATCACTTAATGAAAATACGGTGCCCCTGCAGATTTTCATCATCTGCCTTGAAGAGAGCGACTGCACTTCCGGAGAAACTGCTCTATGGATGAACCTGGATGGAGGTCGGGAGGGAGCCAATCATTCAACAATATCCCCGCGGAAGTCCTCATACCTATTATTTTCTATACACTAGGGCACTTATAGATCTATTACCGTTTTTTCGATATTTTCTTTACAAATTAGTCACCATCAGATATAAGAAGCATTTATCTATGCGTCAAAGCCGGCTGTGCAAGTTAACGAAATTTTTTCATTGTTTTTACATTCATTTAAATAAATGTTCATTGAATTGCGTGACCTAAAAGAAACCTATTCTTAACATTGATAAATGAATTCCTATGGACCTAGTTGTGATATATAATAATTTATATCATCCTTTGGCCGAAATATTGTTCGATGCAAAGTTTTACGACTAATTCCTAACATAAATCTATATGTACAACTTCTAACATATCATTACGATATATATCATATCACATATCATATCACTACGATTAACTGCAAACTACAGGTGCATATGTGTTTAAATGTCTTCGGAATGCTGAAGAGTTTCACTTCGCAGTCGCAGTTCGCAGTCGTTTTACATCTTTCTTGTTCATTTTTTTTAAATTTTTCAGCGCCAATTTACATCTTTTTCTCTAAAGCCCCATTTGGATAATGAAGTTTTTCTCGTTCGT
>LYUA01000352.1:605178-616615 GCA_002093875.1 Calopteryx splendens
TCCGCACACCCCACGGCCCATTCTCACCCCCTTTCCCGTTCTCCCGCAGCCCGCTTTTGAATTGTCCTCGAGCCACATAACAGGTTCTTTACCTCCCCGACGTGTGCCCCAACCCACCGGGCCAGCTTCATACCCCGGGGCGTCCGGCCCCGCCCTCCGCGCCTCACGACCCCTTGAACCACCCCACAATGCTCTTTCGACTCAAAAACCCCTTCACCGCATTTTATTTTAGTTTTTTCCATCCATTTATTTTTTTCTCTGAGCGTCCCTTCCTCCTCTCCAGTTCCCCGCAGTCACCCCCCCCCCTCCTCCCATCTTCCCGCAGCTCCCTCTCTTTCCCACCTGACCTGTAAGGAGGTGAGGGTTTGAGGGGCGCCCATGTTTCTATATCGGGCGTTCAGGTCTCCCTCGTATACCGCGCGTTGAAGTCTCCAGCGCTTCCCCCCCGGGCGGCGGCGGTCGGAGTCCCGCGAGTGGGGCGTGTTCGTTGTATGCTCTCTGAGCTACTTTGCTCGAGTCCAAAGGTGAGAGAGTGGTGTCGGAGGTGAGAGGGGTGGAAGGGCCCGCGGGTGTTGTGTGTGGGAGGGAGGGGGCGTTGTCCCCGATCACTCCGTGATGACGTCCGGATTAGGCCTTCGTTTTTCGGTTTTTCAGTTTATTTAGGGTGATTGTTCCGCGTTGAAGGCCAACAGCAGCGAAGCCAAAACCGGTGGTCAAGATCTTGACACATTGCTTGTATGCCTCGTAACATGTGGCATTAACTTTCCACACGGCGAGAGCTTTTTCTTTTTTTCTTTGAACCTTTGATGAAGCCTTTTTTTATGCAACTTCAACGAGGCGTATACATTCACTGGCACAGACGTTAAGTTTTCAGGTCTGATACGCAAGAATACATTATAACGCAGTGCCGTAGTTCAGCCCTTTTGAATTTTATATTATTCATTTCCCTTTGATGCAAGATCCACCTCATCTGATCACATTTGCCACCGCTTTAAATAACAAGGCTCATTTTTACTAGTACATTTCTCCAGTGATTGAATTGTGTTATTTTATGTCACTGTATTTTTTCTAATTCGCGATGCAATGATATTATTTTTTTTAACTGTCACACAACCCTCTATATGCATACGAAATCAAGTCAAATGGAATTGCGAAAGAGCCAAGGAAGAGTAGATAGAAGGATGCTGCGATGAAGCCAATGACAATGTAAAGAAGAAAACACCGAGAAGACAAAGTATAAAAACCACTTTGAAGTAGGTAAAACATAATCCAAGAACGTCAGAATATCGAGTGAAAAGCTGAAGTTAGGAGTTGAAGGTATAGGGAAGAGATGGAAGGAATATCTTCATATCTATCTACTTATTACCCTGCAAGCCGACGCGAGGGCGTGTGGCAGGGAGAGTTAGGTCACCAGCCATTAAAACATTGATTATTATTAGCATCCCTCATCCTTTGACTCACGGAATACTTAAACTACCGTACGTATTTTCTACTGTCATAGTCACGAATGGCGCGAGGGAAAAATAAGTCCTTGTATCAATTCGTTTGGTAGTCTATCTCTCTCAACTTCCCAATCAACCGAAGTAATGTAGAGGTAAAATTATTCCTTCTGTTTGAAAGTCAAACTCCAGTGTTTTCTACCATTCTAAGGAAATATTCTATTATTATTTCTATTAATATAAGAAAATAAGAGTTTGAACCTACCATACGCTAACAAGTCAAATTAAATTGCAGCGAATAACTTGAAAGGCAAAACCACTAGAGGATGGCAATGTGAAAGAAGAAAATGAGACAGAGTTAAAGTTTATTTTAAGTTTTATTTCAAGGTTAAGTTAATTTTAAATAGCTAAGAAAGACCTGAAAAAAGCAGAAGAAATGCATAACCAGGAAATGAAGGTGAATAGTGAAGAAATTAACATGCTCCGTCTCGCAGTTTTAGTAGAGTAACATAGGACCTGCTAAGCTCTCTGAAATCTATAGTCCAAGTTCTTCAGGAATGTAACTTGTGAATTAACAAGAATAACACTAAAGTCCTAGTATGCGGAAGAATGAAACTGATTAGAGATATCGCAATTTGAAGGGAGAAATTAGGGCAAGTGGAATTCTTAATTTACCTCGGTAGCTTTATAACATGGAATGGCAGAAACTGGACAGACATCAAGCAAATAATAGCTCAAGCTAAAATGTCGTTCATGAAAGAGAGCCAACTACTATGCTCAAAGAACATACGTTTTCAAATAAGGAAGCAGTTCTTCAAAACGTTATTTCATAGGGGATGTTTGAACTCTCATATAACTACGACAATTGGTGTATGATTATCACACATTCAGCGAAGGCCAGTGGTGTGTGAGGCTTCACATGAAGCATGACATTTATATAAATACGCTGCTTGTATTTATGCGACGTTTGACCAAAGGAATCACCCTGGACACAAACCGGAGGCCAATCCATCAGTATCCTAACATTCTACCCATTAAGATACTAAGCCACCTTATAAAACCATGATCATACTTTTGCGACCATATAATACCGATTAATAAAAGTTGGCATGTATGTTCGTCATTTTTCGTTCAAACACGATGTGAATCCAGGGCTTTAATAAGCATAAACCTTGTTTCATTGAGCCATTCATAACCAAATTTAACAGTACGGAATGCAATCAAAAGAGAAGGAAACGGCGAACATCAACATTGATAATATGAAGTGTAAAGTTGCTTCTAGGTAGCATTTGTCTGAAAAATTTTTAAAGAAAGATTTGCAGAATTTTAGTCTTCAAGTTACTATTCTCCGCTATTTCTCGTATACTTGATGCGTACGTGCATGCTTTATTTGATCCACAGTTCCTACAAACTTTTCCAACAATCTCAAGCCTTTGATTAATCGGAGTAGTGAAAGTTTTTCGGATAAAATATCGTCCACTCAGTCTCCAAGACTCTCAAAGCAACACAAATCGATCAGGGCTTCCTGACGACGGGGACCTTCATTTTTTTTCCATGGATAGCGAAGTTATGAGGAAAATATTCATGCGCAACATAACTTCTTGGTTGCCAAGGAGAGAAATTTGATCGATACCCGGAACCAGGTGGCCTGACGCGGTTTCCTCAAGAGTTGCCAGCCCAAAATATCCCCAGCATCAGGTCGAAACCACTCCAGTAAAATGGACAGGTTTACCGACTATCCAAGTTTTTATACATTTCTTCATGAGCACCTGAGTCCAATCGGTTGGTCTGATGAGTAGAGTGCCGACTAACCTGATTTTTGTGTGTTCAAATCCTAACTAGGTCAAATCGTCTTCTGCATCTGATCCCGAAAGCCTCGGCTAAGGCGTGTGGCAGGGGATGTTAGATCGCCAGCCATTAGTGTCATTAAGTAGGTACTATTGGCAATCCACACCATTTTCCTTTCGCGAAGTTCCAATTTTCGTCCGTGAAGTTGAATACTGTTTGTTGTCGCCACGAATTATGCGAGGGAAAAACGATTCCTTAAATTGATCTGTTTGCAGTCAATCTCTCTCAATCTCCATCGAGGTTTTGCTTCTCAATTTAATGTGGAGCTGAAACGGTTCCCTCTGTGTCAGCGCTAAGCACAGACGATATGTATTTATCTTACAGCTAAGGTCATTCATGTTCGTGCTTCCAGTGGCTCCAAACGCCGGCTGTCTATTAGCAATGTGGCGCACAGTTCGCTCAAAATAATTCTTCACGGAACGGCAACCTTCCTCTTTTCAATTCCGAGATTAGATCCTTCTGTGAAGGTTCCAACATACTCGAAGTAAATGATCTGACGTGATGAATTTCGCTCATTTTCGTGATCAATTGGAAGGTTGATTGTTTGCGCCCGTCTGTTTTTCCTTATCCCATGCTGATTCTCTTATGCTTTCCTTTCAAGCATCCATCTTTCTTTCGCCTTCATATTTGCCCCCTGGTCTTCCTTATGAGAACTTCACTCCTAGTTTGCTTTTATTTTATATATAAGAAATCCATAGTCTCAAGGTTTTGTCAGTCCTGGTTCATATTTTTTGTGTACTACTCCATCTGATCTTTTCCGTTTCCACTCTTCCATGTCCTTCCCCGTGTCTAATTTCATCCGTATTATTTGGTCTTTTTTATCCGCCACCAACGTCATATTTCGCAGGGAAATGTTTTGTTTTGATTTCCACAAATGAAGATAACCATGAGCCTGGAAATAAATTTTTTAAATGTCACAATTATTTGAATGAGTATCAACGCATCAAGAGTGACCTTCCCCTCGTTCTCTTAAAGTGTCCCTTCCTCGCTTATCGTATCCTTTCCTATTTCTGCTCGCTTCTGGGTCACGATCCTTAAGAGTAACAGGCTCTGACGACTTTTTACTCTTATTTCTTCTTTCTTCTTAACCGGGATGGTGATCATGATTTTTGAACTTCGAGTAAACGCACCCAGTAATTTAAAAGGACGTATCGCTACAGGAAGGAGACTTTGGATTGGGTGCTTTAGTCCACTTTTCACTTGCCTGTACCATAAGAGATTGAACCTGAATAAAATAATATAAATCTTGGCTACCAGTCCACAATAATCAAGATTTTTACTGTTAGAACTTAATTTACATTGCAAAACCTCTAATATTACACTATTTCATCGAATCACCAGTTTTGATGGTTGAGCATAGATGGCCATGGCAATGATCTTAACATTAAAACCTATTTCCCTGCGCTGTGATCCATTTTTTATCTTCATTTGCGGATTAAAATAAAGGATTTCCCTTGATAATGGTAATGATAATACAACACATGATCGCTAATATAACCTCGAATTTTGCTTATATAGTCCAACGGTCAAACATTTTCTTATCTGGACACCTAGAAGTATTTATAATTTTATTAGCCAACGGTTGTGGCTATAAGTGCTACAGATGAGAAGAATTTCTTACAAGATATTTAATGTATAACTTGGAAATGGAATTCATTTTCGCAAATTTGCATGATTTTAACTAGTTTAAGGTAATATATGTTTTTGGGTTAATATATTTCTAGTACGTACACAAACTGAGAAAGGGTAATGAGTATAAATCATAAGCTCAAGCTACAACGATGCTACAATATTTGTAACATCTTTACACTTCTGTCACAACTCATGTGTAAAATTTAGTTTCGTAAAATTCTCCGGAAAGCAGGAAATTCCATTTATAACACCACAAGTTATTCATTTATACTTTCACGGCAAAATAAAATTCAATTCCCATTTAAATATATCATCAACAGAAAATTATAGACACCCAGAACGTTGATCGTGCTAGGCCAAGGTTATCACTGCAGGGAGCCAGTTGCACAATGCTGAATGACAATGAATTTTGGCTGATTTCTCTAGCGTCCTTCCTTTCATTGCCCTCAAATGCCAAATGTGAGCACTATAAAAATTTATGATTCATACCAATTTTCAAAATAATTTGGTTTCTTATCCGTTTCTTGTGTTTCTGTGAGGCATCCGTTTGCCCAGCACATTTAGCTACACTTGGGGGCGTGGTATGGAATAATAGGAATATTGTCATTTAACAATTTCCTAACACAAAACTTTCCATGAATAGTTAGGTGAAGGTTAAAAAAATTTACACCGTGGCTGAAGCCGATACAAACAAAGTACCTCTAGGTACTAGAGTTTCAAATATCATGTGTCAACGCTGATGCTATAAACCTTTAGGTTTTTTTTCGTTTATTTCTGCAATGAGTGTTAAAGTCACCGAAGCTATGAACCCAGATATTGCTTAGATAATTTACGGTGGAAGTCACCTCGTTCACTTCGCATGAAGGCGTATGAAATTCATTAGTTCATGGTACGAGGTCAGGATCGTTTTACAGCTCTCTTGCGGTATGCCAGAAAGTTATAATACTAAATAAATCACGCAAATTAGTTTAGATGGAAGAAACCTGAGACGTCACAAGGATGCAAGCCCTGAACACGCCGATCAGAAGCTGAACACACTGCCCATTAATCCGTGTAGTTTTCTAGTACATCTTACCTCGCATCCTGCCACGAGGGTGTGTTTGCATGGTGTGTTAGGTCACCATTTTTATTCCATTTGAAACAATTCACAGTAGTTGGGAGTGACGCATAAAATTACCATTCATCTCTGCAGGTATACCTGTACGATTATTCATTCTTGTATGGATCAGATCGCTCCGTCTAAATCATCTCTGCATCGAGCAGGTCACTTATGTGTTATTATCAGAACGTGTCATCTCGTCACCTCGGAATGGCCTCCCCAGGGATGGGGATGCTTGAGGTGAGATGCGTATAGGGCGATTTCTTTCTTATTCTTGCAGTTTTTTTCATTTCATTTGTTGGTGTACTAACTTCACATTGATGAATGGTGATATACGCACTGTGGTTAATAGTAAGAGCAATCGCCTTTTGGATTTGGATTCCAAACTGCAGGGGGTGTATCCACATTAGAGATGCACAGTTAAAATTATACGTTACTCCAATGACAGTGACAAATAAAGACGCTAGAATGATGATAGAAGCGCAGAAAACGTCGATGATAGAAGCGCAGATTACCAACAGCGTTAAATACAAAAATATCTAATTATGAAATTATACTCTGCGTATGAAAGACGAGATGCTAGTACATGTTCAAGTTTAATAAGATTATATATAAAATTATAAATAAAATTAAAGTTGAAGATAATAACCAGACTATGTTTTTATTATTATTGGTAATCTACCGGTTAAGGTAGGTCTTTTATGGCCACACTCCGACAGTAAACCTTTCTTCATTTCTACATACTTTCTGCCTCCCTTCATTCCATCTAACGCGCCTAATCTTTTCCTCCCTCTTCCTCGCTTATTATTCTACCCTCTATCACATTCTTCAACAAACTATTACCGCTCAGCACGTCCTGCATCCACTTTTCCGGCCTTCTTCGGATTTCTCCCAATAACCTAATAAGCGTAAAATATTTTTTCCTGAGCCCTGTGTTTGGCAATTATTGTACTATATAATAGATCTGCCTCCGATCGGTGAGGAATTCCCAACCTAGATCTTATTATAACTCAGGAAGAATATGCTAATACACGATATCGTTTAATAAATCTAGCTCCTCTTCGCTGAACGCGATCCAATTCGGCAATCAAAACCACTTTCCTAGGATCCCATACAATAGAAGCATATTCTAAGTGAGGCCTAACTGAAGAAAGAGAGCATCACTTTTCTCTCGTCGTATTTCTCCAGTACCTACTCTTTAATAAACCTTATTTAATGCTAGCTTGCACCAATTGTTTTAACTTCTGAATTTAATGCGTGCATTTGTGGTAGATTGTAGATTGCGGTAGTACATCCGGGTGATGCCTATGTAAGCCCACATCTAAACCTGCTTCACGTAATGCCCATTAGGCCTCCATAATGCATATAACCTATCAGCTGAGATCATTCATGCGCCACTTTCTCCCTCCCTAACCCTCATTGTATTTAATGATACCAATCTTCCGTGAAACTTTTCGCGACTAATGAAAAGCTCGTCAGTTATGGTCATGGACATATGACCATAACAGACGAGCATATGTCCAAGACATGGTCCTTGGACATGTGCCGCGCTGAAGCCCTTAAGCCTAATGAGATAACGTTTTAATTTCTAATTAATGGCCATCCATATAGTTTAACTCTGAAGAATCAATTGGTTTATATAATCTGTTAAACATAATGTGTTCTTTATTCTTCACTATCATTTTTGATACATTCCCTAAATGACTTGGTTTTAAATTGAACTGCATGGTAATTTTACACACTATTTTTTTCATTCTACATATAAAATTAAAGTAGCATGCTATCCTATTTGTATTTCAGTTCAGAGTAGGCTAAACAGAATATTATAGATAATACTCGCATTAAACAGCCATGAGTTACATAAGAAATTATGATTAGCTTATCCGTTGGAGCAGAGTAATTGTACCCCTAAATTACAACATTATCTCAAACTGCAGAATACTCATACAGAATCGAGAATGCTAAACACAGCTCAAAACAGAAGGATCTGTTCGTGTATTTTGAATCTGGACTTTAATATCCACTGGAAGTGTCATTGAGCATCGCAAGAAGGAAATTCCCGATCGATAAATGCTGTGGATTATGGCATACTTGGGTAGGCTTAGAAAAAATCGGCTCAGAAAACATGGTCTTTTGCTCAAAGTAACCCCAACAAAAACACTAAGAATTTAGTTATTTGTGAGAGTTGGTTGCAAACATTTCAAATAGGAACAGGTGATTGCACTCGGGCGGAGTCGAGCCAAATCGCTATGCAAACCAAACATTTTCACGGCGCCGGTTGAGGTATGCGGAAAATTTTGTAATAATCGTATGCTTCTCGCCCCACTAAAAATCCTTTCACCGCTCTGCACCGGGTGAAAAAACAATAAAATAAAAGAGACAACCTTTGCGAAACGGTTGCGAACAACGCCCGGCAAAGACTTTCGCCCTACGGGGGTGCACGCGAAGAAGTGCAGCCAGGCGGACACCGTAGGATTTAGCTATTCCAGGGCGTCCTCCTTCGCAATTGTTACTTTGCGACACACTTTTCCGGGCAGGGGGAATTCGTCCACCTTGGTTACGGGGAATAACCAAGTCATCGTCGTCGGAGCGAGAGACGCGGGGCCGTGTCATCTCGTCCTAACGTCAAGGTAAGTGCTAGAGAGAGGGGGCAAGTGTTCGGGCCGGTGTGGATGGGAGGGACTTCAGGGAGGAAGGAGGGAGGGAGGATTGGGCCTGACTCGACTGCGAGATCGCGAGAAACAAGAGAAAGGTCGCGATCCAATGAGACCACGCACACGAGCACCACGTCCCTCTGAATGCTCGCAAAGGGGTTTTGGGGAGAAGGCACGGATTCCGTTGTTGAGCAGTCTTATCATTTAAGTAAGCAGGATAAAGAGGAAAGCTTTCCGTTTCTCAAAGCATCGTTGTGAACGAACAGAGAGCGTCAAATTGTATTTTGAATAGCCTGGGTCGGGAGCGGTTGAATTAAAAAAAAAAGTGATGCATACGCCATAAGCTAACAGGTGAATATACATATAATTCGAGTTTAACGATGAAACAGGAGAAATAATATTAGTTCTTTGTAACAATGGTAAGCGAGATGACAACTTTGGGGGAGATGGGCTACCGAACAGATTGATATAAGAAACCCTTTTTACCCACGTGCGGTTCACGAGAACCACAGTTGGAATACGTAGGACAATTCGAGTCTCCAGAAAGTGCGGCAATGCAGCGATACGCAGCGATGTGGACTACCAATGATCTTGTTGAAGATGAAATCTTCACCAGAGCTTTTCCAAAAGTCTGTCACTATAGTTTTCTTCATGTTTGGAGAGTCTTTCATCCTAATTTTTCAAATAACCATGCCCGACTATTTTTTCGTAACAATATTTTAAGAATCTTACTGATCTTCATTGAACTCATCGAAATATATTTCTTGCTCCGATTGATTCAAAAATTTGCCGAATGTTCCAATAGTGATATGATTAGTAATTTACCAATCTTTTTTTAAATTTCACATTGCATTATCCCATAGCTCGTCTGATGTAACCCGGTTTCGTAAAGGAAGAATAGTGCATCTTTCAAATGGTCGTTCAAGGTCTTGGCTCTCTCAAGATTTTGAGTGCCTTCTTCCTCGCAGGAATTGGTTCTTTAGCAAGAAATACTTCCCATCTCTCTTAATTCCGTTTAAAATATTATTTTTTCCTCACTTGAACTCCATTAATTTAAACATTTTTCTTTAAAATACAATCATTTAAATCTCCAATTTTAATTTAATATCTCCTCCAGCAACTTTTATTTCTTCGCGTTTTTCCTCGGAAACTTTCTCCATCCCCCTATCATGCAAAACACTTATTCATTTTTCTTCCTCTCTGTCCATTTAGTTTTCTACATGCTCATTTTTCCAAAGCCTCCGATCTACGCACATCTTCTTTTCTCGAAGGAGAGGGTTTAGAATCCGTGGACCACTGCGTTGCATATCAAGTTTTTCCCTCGTCTATACCACAATACTTTCACTTTGGCCCATTTCAAAAGTTCCCCCTCTTCTTTAGCCATTGCTTTTCTTCTCCTAATTCCTTGCCAACTGCATATTTTCACGCAAAATACACCTAAAAGAGTTAAAGGATTCCACCTGCTCTTATGCTTTCCTTACCATTTTGATATTGTATTTGCCTGATCTAATAAGAATTCCCCTATTCGAATACACTTCTTTAGATATTCTTTGAAGACGCTTCAAGGATTTGGGACCTGCGCGGTAGGGTCTGATTTCGGAATTGAACAGGATACAGAGGAAAGCTGGCTCCTTCACAAAGAGTCGTTACAAACGCTGTCACAAACGATATAATTTTAATTCCGAATTACGTTGATAGGCGAGACCACGATGAGAAGTTGAGATAGATAGACCGCCGAACAGACTGATGTAAGGAATCCGTTTTCCATCACAAATTTCGTGACCAGAACATTAGGAATCGTGTGCGAAAATGTGAACTTCCCGAAAGTGAAATGATGTGGAATTCTAATAATTTCCAATGGCGCTGATGGCTGGTGACCTAACAACCCTCTGCCACTCCCTCTCGTAGGGATATCAGTAAAAGATGCATATGTACTTTATTATGTTTTTCCCAAAGTTTATTTTTATTCCATGCCTCAAAGACTGATTCTATATTTCCCTTAAAAGTGATTTCCCTTTACTATCCCTTGGCTGGATGGTTAAATAAAGTGTGATCATGTGCTATTCTAATTAGCCTACTTTCATTCCTACCCTCCCATGCTCCTCTGGCCATCCTCGGCGGTTGAATAGTATTAATTTGCATTTTGCGGATTCTCGCTTGACGCTCAACCGATGGGCGTACAACCTTGCTTCCAAGGTCGGACTTGCAGTGCGCGTTCCTTTGGGCTGGGTCTTTAAGATTTGTTTCGAACTTAACACACTCGAACCATCATTTATTGATCAATGTACTCAAATTCCCGAAGCTTCATTTAATAATATTTACGAAAAAAGTCTGAATTATTCCGAAAGAACCACAAGTTATTCAAATTAACTCGAGTAATGGTTGAATGCAATAATTGACATTATTTTCCACATGTGGCATAGGCAGAAGCATCGAAGTATTCCCATCTTCCTTCATACGGTGTTTGGTACCAGGAAATAGGTCTACCATTACAATTACAATTCGGTTTGATTGTGCCATCGAAGTATTCCCAAACAACCATTTGCACCTCAAAAGTAAAGCTCTTACATAAGCTACCCCTAATGGTAAGCTTGGTTATATTTAGCTAAAAATAATTACATAGCTCCCTATTCTATTGTATTTTTCTCCGGGCATATATTCCATGTTTTCAACATCTTGTGAATGATATTTGACGAAAATGAAGAAACGCGTTGCCCAAGATTCATCTCTCAAACTGTCCCCGAAGTAATCAGTTTTATCTATAT
>LYUA01000352.1:632045-642496 GCA_002093875.1 Calopteryx splendens
CCCCCACCTCCTTCCTCCCTCTCTCCCCACCCCGCCCTCCTCCTCGCCCCACTTCCCACCCCCCTCCACGAAACTCTTGCGTGGGTTCATTAAAGCTACACGGCTCGGTTTTTAAATATCAGGTAGCGCGGGCGCTCCCCCGCTCGCCCCCGTCCATCGCCGATCCCCAAGCATCTGCATCTCCTGCCGCGTCCGCATTCGTGGTGCAGAAGCCGCGACGGCCGCTGTCACGGCGCGGCGGTGTCGGCGAGGAAATGCGTTTCGTGCGGGGAAATTCGCGGCTTCTTGCTCCTTTGTCTTCCTTTCAAGACTAAAAAAATGTACTTACGCATCTTCGGGAAATCGCCATTCAAAGGGCGTGGCAACCTCGGTACTCGTAACATGCGCCGGAGGCTCACGCTGTGGATCCCGCGGCCAGAGAATGCCGATCAATCGCTTGTCTGCCCAGTGCACAGTCGCTTGCCTTCAATCTGCCATCCAGCCCAGGGGGTGAAATTTTACGATGTGGTGCAGTTGGGAGCAATGATTTTTTTGGTTATTCAAAAAAGGGGATTTATGCGTAGGCATATTTTTCGAGCCTTTCGGCCCTCCCGTAATCTTCTCGTTGTTGCAGCATTTCACAATGAAATAAAACATTAGTCACCCCTGATTGCAGGGTGAGGTGTCCCCAGATATTTGATAATGCACTAAAATGTGACGCAGGCGTGAAAATTTGGGACGCAGTGGTTCTAATGCGTGAGATTTGGATGTACACTCATAGAAACCATTAGATAACGAAAATTATTTGCGGTCTTAGTCCCCAGACTATTGGTGACAAAGGAAGCACATATTTTTTCGTTTAAAACAAAATACGTCGCATTCTGTGGAGTTAAGATAATCGTATTTTTATATTACTACAAGGGCGGAGGTCCATCGCAAACTCATCTCTTTCTTACCAACTCCACATGGCCACAAACCATCGATGATCGTCCTTGGGTGCGAACCCATGATCCTCCCAATATCTGACGAATTTCCCAAATGGATAAACAATAGGATTTCGATTTTTATGGTGTGAACGAATGTCCCATATTCTCAAGTTCATCGGTGAGGGAAGGATACAACCTTTCACGAAGTCTTAGAGATGAATGCCTGACCATCACTAAGTCAGGGCAGTACGGTCCGATACTATCTGCGGTAACCCACAAATTTCTGGGATCCATAAAATATAATTTCTGGCGTCTATAATATCTCCACGTGGATTTTGAGAATTAGCTGGGCGGCGTATTAGCCTAGCGGATAGAGTGCCGAGGGCCGGAGTTTCACAATTTAGATCTGAATGCCCACCGCTGAAAATCCATTTTCATGAGTAGGCAGCGATTTCTTAGCCATTGAGAATTGAATCAACAGAGAGCAATAGGAAAAAAAGGAATAGGTTCGCTACCCAAATGGCCATCCACTTCTTAGTGTAAATCGTGTGTGCTGAGCCTAACCAATGGAAATGATCTTTGGAATTAGTATTTCTAGCTTTCCCATACCATCACATATTTGGTCATAAATACCGAATTTACAGATAAATTAATGATTTTTGTGATCTGATTGTCCAAGTCACCTGCTTCACAATCTCTATAGGAATAACTGGGGCCAAATGCGAGGGATATTACGTTTCAGATTTCTTATTCTACTGAAGTGAAACCCGCGAAGCTCCAGACTGTGTTACGCGGTAGTAGTCGTAGTAACAACTGAAATACTAAGATTAGATTTCTCCATTAGGAGTAGATGTGCAATTTTGGGATTGGTAGGAAGCAGAGTATAGGTGGAGTGAACTGCCTGGCGTCGGCTTTAGAGCACTCTAAAGCGAGCGGCATCAAGAGGCTATTCCGTCTAACGTAATTCGTGGAGCACTGCACTCGAAGCCACCCAAGGAGATATCGGTATATTATAGAAACAACCACCGACTCCGATTGTGATCCGATGATTCGAAACCAATCCCTTGTTCTTTATAGTTCCCAAAGGATCGAATTTTTAAGTTGAAGTGCAGTCTCGTGTGACCTAAAGTGTTTTTTACAGGACCTAGTAGTAGTACTACTAGGTCCTGTGAAAATACTTTTTACTATACTGTACTACTACAGTAATGGGTTACTGTACTACTACAGTAATGGGTAGTAGATGCATCAGATATTAACGATTCATCGACGGCTGTGGCCATTAGCATCACTCAAATATTTACTACTTTATGTAAAAGGATAAAATGACAGAAAATTCTATTTTCCATGGAGAACGTTGCCTTTGGTAATAAAAATTATCCCTTGAAAACTCAGTCACAGCTTTAATTCGTATGAAAAGAAATATATAACAATTTAAAAAGGCCAGTTTCGTTAAGAAATTTTATGATGTGGCTGATATCCTCTGGGGTTTCACGTCTTAGGTATCCGCCGATGCTCAGTCTGTCGTTTACAACCCGATATTATCACTCTCCTTCAGGGTCTCACGCTCTTGGGAGAGTTGCACTAGTCACATCGAGGAGGTATTTCCTCTTATGTAAAGGGATACGTTCAGAGCCTGTGGGAAAATATGTTTTGCAAGGGTTGATAACTGGTACCCGAGTAGATGAGTGCCAACTTCACTGAGAGTTCCCTTCAGATCTTAGACAGGCCAAAACCTATTTTCGGTGTTTACGCCACTTTTGATTGATTTATATCATGCTTCGACGATAAGATTCACGGTATTGCGCTACACGCTGTGAAATTTTTCCATCGTGGAGGGAAAAGAAAAAAACCATTGTTAACTTGGTAATCCCACTGCTAATTTACCGGAAATCAACTGGTCATGGCTACCCTAAACAACCCTACTTTCCAAAGTGCGTATGTACTGAATGTCAATGCTTCCTGTCATCTGAAGATGACATAACTTGTCGTGAAACCCAGTCACGAGCATCAGGTTGTAGTGGAATAGCAAAGTTATGTTTTTTTTCCTCCTATTACCTCGTCGACTTTGATAAGCTAGTGGCCTAAGAATAAGTGTTTTGCCATCTCTTCATAAAGATAAAAATGGATTGGGATATTCCTCCATCAACATCGACCCTAGTTCCCATTCCAGCCCTTCCTAGGGACATGTATGCATTCGAATTTGATATCGCACTGCGATACATATTAGTCGCATATTTACAAAAATAGTCAACAATCCGACTTCGCGATACATATGGACCAAATCGTACAAGCACATGAAACTTCACATTGCCCGGAAGCTCAATATCATTTTGCGATATTACATCAATATCGCAAAATCGCATCCCAATCGATGCATTATACCTATTGCTCAGCCCTAGGCTTCCAACTCACGATCCGAATTTCTTAGCCGGGGCTGGGATATTTCGAAGGGAAGCTTCGGAATGGGGTTTACCTTCGTCGTCGCCACGATGCACCTTTCGAGGTGAGAGAGTGAAGGGCCGCTGCGAATCGACCCACGCGCCTGTCTATGTGCTCCGGCTCCTCCTCCTTCCGCCGCCCGCTCCCCACGGAGTCGGAAGACGGGAGAGAGAGGCGCGGCTGAGGACGTTCTCAAGTGCATATTTGTTATCCCCGCTATAACTGCGGTGCCGGCTGTGACCTCACGTGATTGTTTTCGCTGTAGTCCGGGGGGAGCTCCCATGCGTCTACCGTGGACCATTAAGCGCGGGTTCCGTCAGGTAATCCATTTCAGTTGCGAGTAATATAAGTCTCTCAGAGGTATGGAAGCTATCGTAGGTGGAGAGACTCCGTATAACTTAGGCATAGTGATCAATTACGTCGCTTTCTAGTGCTGAAAGTGCAAATTCGGTTTTGGCGAACGACAGAATAGGGCGTGGAATGTGACTTGATTCTTTCATAGTTTTCAGCATTAGTCTCAGTGGTGTATAAAAGGAAACCAACGTTGTAATGTTGCACGCAAAATACGTTTACAAACCTCGACCCATTTCAACGTTTAAAAAAATATTTTGTGTCGTAGGTAAGTGTCTTACAAAGTTGGTTTCATCTTACTCATTTCACTAATTATCTACGCCTTTAATCAGTTTAATCGATGTTTTTTTGATTACATCGTCAATTATTCCCTAAAACTCCATGTTTGTCTTTTTTTACTGTTAATCTATTTTGCCGAGGTCCTTATTTAGGTACATTTCTCAGCTCCATCATCATTGCTTATCAATTGCTTTTCTGTGCCTCTCCACACCATCACTTTTCTTTCCAGCCATTTTCCTCATTTCCGTACATTTACGTCCCTTGCTATCTGGCTCATATCTTCCGCCTTTGATCATCTTTAGCAACTATTTTTTTCCATGAATCGTTGATGCCTTCAAACTACCACAAATATTTTGCCCTTTTCTTCATACCAGCGTGTTTTCTAACGCCTATCTTTTTTTATTTTTCTTCGAGAACTTTCTATCTGGTAATTCCCTCCATCCATTTCATTTTCATCATTTCCTCTGTTTCGCCACATGTCCCTGGTTTCCAATTTATCTTCTCAACCGCTGTCACTAACCATTCCATACTCCCACTGTGGGATATGTTCCAATTACATTTCTAATAAAAAATGTACTTCTTAGATATTTTTTTCCGGCTTCGTCTGATATCTTCCGCTCATGAGTTTATTTTCTTGCGTCACCTACCTCATGACCACTGACTTCATGTGTTTGTCTTCTTATTTTTTACTTCGTTCATTGCAACAAATGCTTTCCGTTTCCCGATTTTTTTCTTCACATTTTTCATTTTAGCCGGTTCCACAAATCATGATTTTTGTCCCCATAAATTTAGACAACTAGGTAGTTCATTTGAGGTACCAAAGGTGCTGGAAGAACTGGATCTTAATTTCGCAGGGAAAACGGCTGGTAAATTCATCATAATTTTTTCCCCTATTCTCTTTTTTTTAATTCCCTCACTAACATAAATATAAAAAGTAGTAAAGTGATCTATTCAAAGAGGTGGTCCACGGGTAGCCAGTCACTGATCGAAAACGAACTACTGGAAATAAATGCTTCAGCATTTCTTCTTAATTATATGCTCGTGTTAATACTTCCTAAACCAAGGTGAAAATTATCAATTTAAAATTTAAAAACATCCCCCTGTCACCCATTAGACAAAATTATTTAGGTATAACTTCCTAACCCCGCAGAGAATATATGTTCGATCCGTTGCAGCAAATATTTCGAGAAGCGCTGCTCTAATGCACCTTGTCTCTATTCTCCTTTTCCACGTAATCCATCCCTACACTTTCAAGGCAGTATACATCGGCACTACTTACAATTTCACGTGTCTATCTTTTTTTACGAAACCTTTGCCATTTCTTTATTTTATCTGCATGTCCACTCATCCCGTTCTCAACCAATTAAATGTTCATTTTATCCACCCAATATCGCACTTTTCCCACTATTCATTAAATCCACATTTTGAAAACTTCTAGCTTTCTTTCATTTTTACTTACTCGCGTTATCCAACTTAAAAGAATTTAAAAATGCTGATCATGTGATTTAACATTCCATGTGACAATTACTTTCATGACAAAAATAAAAAGCCGAAAATAAGTAAAATTATACCTACGTGAGATAATTGACTTGACTTTGGGAGAAGAAAACGGAAAGCTGTTATGGCATCGCATCCTATATTCTTCACGTTTTACGGAACTAGTCATAATAAGGACATTCAATCGTGTATGATATCGCTATCTAGGTCTACCAAATTCAGTCTTTCCTATGCACCGCGTCTCTTCCTCACAAAGAAAGCAACACGAGGCGCAAATCTCGTCCGATTCACTCCATGTTGGATAAGCGAGAATATAAGGCTCACGCGACTATGGAAGCAATTTGTGCGGGATTCGAGGTTCCGGGATACGAAAACGGAGGCCTGCAGAATGTCGTCAAGCATCTTCAAGGAAGGCTGTGGAACCCAGGGATCCTGAAAATCCCCCGCGTCTTGCACCCGGAAATATCGATCGAGATGCCAAGGACTCTTCATGCATACACTTATTATTGCAAGTTCTGGTCCTTAAATGCTAAAATTATCTTATAATATAATATTATATTACTATTAAAGTTTTACACCTCTAATTGCATTTTTATATTTTTCATCTTGCTCTTAGCTGTTATTATGACGTAGATTTAGTTCCATTTTCTGTTTTTCTCTTTCTTGTCTTATTTTTTTTCATTTCGTGATTAACATACTGAACGTGGACTTTATTTAGTTAAAATAAATACTTATCTATGAATTCCAATGTACCTATTGACGGAATCAATTGGGGTTAAATAGTGAGGCACCTCTAATTCATGCTTATATGAAACTATGCACTTAAAGAAAGAATGAAGTGAACTCTCTTGAAACGTTTCTGCCCCGGAGATCAGAGTGGGAAGTGGAGGACGTAAATATTTCCATATTTTTGCCCTCGAAACAGGAGGAGGATTATCGGGCGCAAACTCCCAAACTCGACTACTTCCACATTCTATTTTCATGCAAAATGTTCGCAGTTAACATGTTTAGCAATTTGGGGCCAACCGGATATCGCAGCCGGGAGCGAGGTCGGATACATCGCCCCGCCTCACGTTAGACAGCTACATTGAAGAGCTGACAATGCCCCGAAGGGGATATCCGAAAATAATCCATTATAATAGTTCGATAATTCAAAACTAATCTATTATTACCTTTGCTCGATTAGTCTGCTATATCAATTATGTTTCGATGTAATCGACGCATGGTAAATCTGGCCGCAGAAAATTCGATTTCAGAGAAGTTTGCAAGGTTGCCTATATGTCAGGCGCAGAAATGTCTCCATTTGAACATGAATACCGAGATTTAAGCTGATGAAAATATCTTTTTTCCTCATGGGATGCATAAAATGTCTGTTGATTTTCAATTTCACTGAAACGAGTGTTTATTGCAATGGAGTAAATGAAACATTTTCACACATTCATCCTTAATTTGCGACCGATTCGGTAATCTTTTTGAAAATTAAGTCGATGCACCGACATTTTCGGTGAGCTGGCCACCCTTATTAGTCCAAAAATTCTGCCATTTTTCGTTCCCCTTCGTTTGCCTGTTTCTCGAAGAAAAAAAATGATCACCGATCAGATCGCGTCCGCGCCCAAGGGCATGCCGAAACTCGAGCATCGTCAAAGCTCTTTAAGGTGAATTCCTTCTCCGTTGCGAGATCCCCAATGGGGAGTGTTCCCACGGGGAAAGAGGTTGCGCAAGCGAAAGGTGAAAAGAGTCGGGAGGAAAGGATTTCTTTTTTTTCCGAACGCATCGCGGATTTCCGCCGAGTCAAATTTCCGTTCCCGACGTTAGGGTTGGAAAATTATAGGCCAGGCGATGGTAGTGCCCTTGCGTGAGCATAAAGGGCGTTTTAATCAATCCGACAAAGGAGACTAAAGGCCAGTAATAGCCGTTTGAGGGGGGAAATTAGCTCGAACGTGCATGCTTCTTTTTTTTGACGCTCGGCCGCCCCGAACTTGAGCAAGGTGAATGCTCGACGCTCTTGAGATTCAGTTTTTGTTGAGATGTTTCAGTTTTTGTGCCTTTTACCGCCAGACAAATGATTTGTGAGGAACACTCAGGGAATATTCTTTTCGCCAAATACACGAGAAATGAGAGAATACTTCTCCCTTACTCTTTATCAAGCTGAAAGAGGTAGAAGTAAACTGCTTAATCTCAGAATAGGATCCTGTTCTTGGAAACAGCCTGCTCGTGTAGTCTGCAATATGGAGAAAATTCCAAGCTCATGGAACTCTTGATCGGTTGCAATAATCTCGAAAATTGGCAAATCGGCGCAAATCAGAAACTGAAATTTCTTAAGCTCCATATAGTATAATGAATGTTTGCCTTTACTTCATGGATATCATGTGACTCCGTATTGTGCTGTGGTGTCCTCATCATTCGCACCCTTTGCCCGATCCTCCACCATCACTTCAACCATAACACCAAAACATTTTCATTATCAACCTTGGAAATTCTCCACTGCGTCTTTCCTTTAAACAAATATTGATAGGTATCTTAACCAAATCAAATATAAAATTAAGGACATCGCTATGAAATACAAACGTTTGCTTCGCTTGGAGATAGCTGAACTTTATAAATGCATTATATAGTCATTTCGATTTCATTTTTTTGTATGAGACTTGGCGTTCATATGCCGTCATTGAAATTGTCCAGTCTCTTTCATTTCTCTTAACGTCCCAAGTTTGTATATGGTTCAAATAAATTTCAAGCCATCATCAACAACAACACACGAAACCTCAAATTAGCTGTTTGAGGGCCTTATATACAAATTAAATTGAATCATAAGGTCTGGAAAGGGAACGAAAACTCCGAGGAGCTGCCAAGTAGCGTCGCCAAAAAGTCTGGTGGAGAAAAATTGCGTAAGAGGATCACTGAATTAGGACTCCGAGCGCTTCTGCCAAAAACCTCATCTTCCTTTGGGCTCCCTTTATAGTTCTGACAAGGGGGGTGGGTGCTATTTCAGCTGGAGATGAGTAGACGCCCGACTTCCGCGCGAAAGTCAGCTTTGTTTTGATCGTGATTGCAACCCGGCACTTTGAAGGTATTCAGCATATTTTCACGCCGGTTGCAGCAGTTCTTCCATGCGTGGACTATGAAAAATCAATCATTTGCATTATTAGTAATATATATGCATATATAATAAATTAAGAAGCATAATGAATCAAAATTAGACATGGCCATCAACATGAATAGATGATTATAAGAAAAGAGAATTCGACAAAATCAAATCTTAGTTGTCAGGCTCGAGGATGTAAGTCAATGCACAGCTATTTTTTTATATAAATAGTTTTAATAGTTGATGTTTAAAAAAAATGTTTCTGAAATTAAGCTAATATTTCGCAAATTGCCGCGAATTCTTCGGTGAATAAGGCTTTCTTCGATGGATTTCAATAAATTGATAATTAACTTTTACAATAATATTTCATTCTAGATCACCGATTTATAGGGAACAGCATGAAGCAATACTTTCCTTATTCGATGTAGTTCCCTTGTTTGCAATAACAAGGTTGTTAAAAGTAAAGTATCTTTCACCCTCGCCATTGGAAAAAGATATAGGAGTACACATTTTGTAGGATTTTCAATAAATGCATTCACTCCTTGCCCCTTCACTCTCCAGGTCAACAAAATATGCAATTCGCTAATGTTTTCCATCTCATCATTGAAATAGTGTTTATATTGTTCGTGAAAAAGAAACTCTTCACTCAACGGCAAGATGAAGCATAAAAATCATTGATTAGAAACCTTGGCTAAACCGAATCCGTGAATATAAAGAGCAATATATCACTGGAAAGATATTTGTCTCGCGCTTTTAAATCGTCAATTTTAACGAAAAATAAACTAAATTTACGAGTCAAAAGATTTGCACCCATTACTTTTATAGTTAATGCAAAATTAAATTAAAAAAGCGTAAATCTATTATGTTAGTGGTAGTATAATCGACTCCGTCAATACTCATAATTCCGATATTTAAATATGGATGTTGCTATCGGCTGCCACTTGGTGGAAACAATTCATCGTAATAAGAAAACACAGAACCAAAAAGGTGTTTAAATAAACGAGTGATGGGACCAAAGCTGACAGAAGTCATCATCTGGTGTACTTACAGAAAATCGCATGCCAGGTCATGCCACATCTATGAGGAGTAGGTTGTATTGGATGTTGAGGGTGGGGGTGAGGAATATCTCGGGGACAGGGGGATGGGGGTGGTGGTAGGCGAGGGAAGAGTAGAGCGTCGTGTGACGCATCAGGTCGTTAGGAGGAGTGGGTAGCTCGGAACAGTGGGAGGTCTAGAATGGGTGATCGGGAGGCTTACTACATGTCGTTAATTTCATCCTTCTAGCCAACCGTTTTTACGATCTCTAATTGTTCCAGAGCATCCAGGCGGAGTCCTTTACTTTCCACATGAAGAATTTTAGGGACAAAGTCGCTCATCAAGTCTTTTTTCCAATAAATGTTTTGCGAATTGGGAATTTTCGTTTGAATTTTTGATGCAAGCCTTATGTTCTTTTATCCTTTGTTGAAATTGCCATCCTGCTTGGCCGATATAAACGGCTGAGCAATCACACTGTATCTGGTACACCCCGATTTTCTAATAGTTGGATTTTATCCTTGGTTTTCGATAAAAGATTTAATAAATAAAAGAAGAATTAAAATATAGAAAAAGATGGCCATCTACACAAAGGAAAACTTAAAAAATCTTTTATGTGAAAAATCAAATATAAATCAGTTATGTCAACCCTATCGATACGTTTTACTAATGCTTTAATTGTTAGTAAGAGGTAGAGTTTTTAAGTTTTCATGAATTGAATATGAACATGCTCATAAATATGCAATACCGAGACTCAATTCTAATTCTTCTATCAAGTGAAGGAAAAGAGCCAGCGTGGTGTAGCAGTAATATTAAACAAAAAGGTAAGAAGAAGAGTGGTAAATATAGTGCAAGTAAATGATAGA
>LYUA01000352.1:659306-677062 GCA_002093875.1 Calopteryx splendens
ACAATCCTAGGAAAATATGCTTCCCCAAATTCAAAGACTTTCGAGTTAGAGCCGATCAAAGTTAGCGCAAAGTTAGCACCGAGTGGAGCTATTTTCCCGTGCCCATACGGGCACGCCAGGCGTTTAAAGGTTAAGGTATATAGTTCCCAGAAATCCGCAGCATGGAGGAAAGAACAGAGACCTAGGATAGCAAAGCTACTGAGTTGGTAGGTACTTATTGATTTTACAAGCGAGACCCAACGGGTGAGGTGCATTGTAAGGAAAAGAGGCCGGGAATTTGCCGTGAGCAGACGGAGAGCATGTGACTTGGTATTTCCCCAATTATCTGGCATAATAATATCCCCAAAATATCAGGTGACAAGAGTAAAATTTAGGCAAGTAACATATTTTAAAATCTGTCAAATCTAGGGAAGAATGATTACCACCTTCCAAGTATAAGAATTTTGCGCATTAATTTATCTGCGCACCATACTATATACCTAAAACTGAAATATTTTTAAACTATCTTTTTCAATGCGGAAGTGACAGCAGAAAAATTGTACAAGGTCGATCATATATCTACGATTTTTTTAAATATTTCATGACTAATTGTGAGTTGAAATATTTCAAGAAGGGGAAATCTAGTATTCAGGGGTTAATTCAGGTGAGCTGCTGTATTCTGTTTCTTAACTTTCATCAAGGTACACGGCGTGAGACACGGCGTAATGGCGTAACGGCGTACACGGACCTGATCCGACATTTTATGGCCCAGAAAACATGCACGAAGGCCTGAAAACTCACACCATTTTCGGAGTTTGGACCGTCCAAAACTCGTTATTTTTTTCCAAATCTCAATTTCCTCCACCCCTGAGATAGTACGGCGGCCGATTCAATCACCGATCGTCCTCCAGTCTATCAATTTCGCCCCATTGTCCCCGGACCGATTCAATCGGACCGTGCGCCGGAATCCCCGTCGGCGTCAAAGTGACCCTGGGAAATCTTTTCCCCGTGTAGCGCGACTAATGTTAGCCGAGACCCCCTTGCTGCTCGCGTCCCTCCGCCGCCCCACCCCGTTCCTCCCAATTCCATCCCTCTTAGATAAAAGTCTCCCCTCTTTCTGTGCCAGTGGCGCCGTCACATGCACTACCCGGGAAATGGATCCCCTCCTCCTCTTCTTCCTCTTGAACCCAGAGCGAAGCTCCCTTCCTTCCCTCCCCACTCATATCCCATCGAATTTGCATTTAGAACGGAGGGGGGCGCGGGAGCCGCGTCCCTTCGCAGTTGCCGTCCCCCCCCCTCCCCCTCGTCTCCTCCCAAGGATCCCCCATCGAGTCCTCCGCAGGCAATCCACCGACTTCAATTTCACTCGCAATCTGGGGTCCGACCTTTCTTCTCTCCCTCCACTTGAACTACTAGCTCTTTCCCTCCTCCTAAATCTCCTCTTAAGGGTTTAGTGGCGGGGGACACACGCGCCTCCCCCGGCGCCTCTAACTACAACAACCCCAGCCAAGCTCCGCGTGCGATTTCTTTCCCGAGCAAGGGCGGACTCCAGGGAGGAAGCATAAAAGGATCAACATCACGTCTTCTCCCTTATGTATCCGAACACTCAACAAAATTACTCCTCGCATCGTCGGTGCTCTACTCTTGACATTATTTAACGGGGTTTAGTACCTCTGGCGGCACATAATTACCAAGAAATATCTAGTATTATTGGCCTAAGTACCGGTACAGAGGTATTGGCACCTTGGATTCGTTACTAAGATAATGGTGCCGACGCTCAGGTAGCTAGTTTTCTTGCCCTTCGTAACAAACTTTACTGTATAAACTGCGTCCATTCGACGACATAAGCGTTTCGTGAAGCGTACAGGATAATGGAGGAGTCTCGACTCGAAAGACGAAGACTAGGATATAATGACGATGGATGAGGGAAGACGACCTCCCTTTCTGAAAACGCAATCCCCTTGCATCCATTCTGTCGCATTTGATGTCAACTCACGCTTTTGAACGATGAAATCTACATTCCCCTCTCCTGCTAATGCCATGAGTCATGAATTCAGAAAGCACATAATACCTCATTTTTTCATCCACGAAATAATACCACGTTTGCCTAAAGAAGAACAGGTGGATGTGAGAAAGAAAGGATTAGGGTATCGGAAGTCCGATGAACAGATGAAGAGAAGGGACAGGGAAAATTGCGCAAAGTGAAGGAAATTACTAAATGGAAGTAGGACCCATGAAATGGGCTAATATCAGGATTTTTTTTACTTCACCTATTCCGGGAAAGGAACTGCGAGAAGGCTAGGCATGCATGGGTACATAAACTGATATCCCTTCACATTTTATTAAACCGCGGGCCCCTACATTCTCGTGAACCTTAAGCTCAGACTTGACTAGACATATAATAGAAGGGCACAGGATACTCATCCCGACCCGTCCTCTCCATCCATCCCCCTTACCCCCTCCCACCCCCCACCATTCTCTCTCATTCCCCCGCTTGGAACCGCGGCCCGGCCCGGCGAATCGCATGATCGATTCGACCGTGTCGCATCGTCTCGAGGAAGAAACCTATTTACCAAGTCGCGCGACGGCTTCCTAGGGATAGAAACGGAACTAATCCCATTATTAGGTGGGCTTCCTCCTATAGGCATCGCTGCCGTGACAGAATGAAATTTTCGGAAAAAATACCGTATGCAATTTAAAAAAACGACATGCACGTGAAAAAAGTGATAGTGTACCTACTCGATTAATATGTCCAACTGAGGGATGACTACGTGAACAAAAGGTTATAGGTTGAAATTATTATTAACAGTGGTGTAACGGTAAGGTCGGTTTTTATAGACCCAAGGACTGAGACTTGCTTCTAAACGAGTCTCACAATAGACTAATTTTTAGCTCCACAAACGGTTCAATTATTCTTTTAGCTCCCTTCAGCGGCACAAAGGTCCAACATGTTCCTGACATTATTCTCCCTCTACCTCGCTCAAACCCATAAGTGGCAAAAAAAAATAATTCATGAAACAATAGTAAACAGAAGAAGTAATATGTTTTTTTAAAGATTTGTTTACACTATGGAATGCATGATCGGTGATATTTTATAGTCCCAATAAATTGTCGTGTAACTAATAAAATATCAACAAATTGTAAATATATTGTTGTCCTATGTGTCGCAATACTATTTTTTATTTTATTCCTCTTCACTGAACGTTTTTAAAAGGGTTTTGAGGTCAGTTTTTACGTTCTATTACATTGGTCTAATTAATTTTTTTTCAAATCCAACATTCGTAAACAAAAAGTGGACAATTCTTAAATTCCATCTAGAAATGGTTTTATGATCTTCTTATAATCGATTATCTAGTGGCCTTCTGCAAAAATATGTCAATATTAGGAAGGCATGGAGGAGAATAAAATTTGTGGCTTCATTTTCTCTTCATCGCTGTTGAAACCGTGTGCACGACAAATGGAGTGAGAAAAATTAAAAATATATATTGTGGATGACTATAACGGCGTTTAAATGCAGCTTGAAAACCTTTTCTCCAACCGAACGCGTGCACATGTGCGTGTGTCTCAAGTGGAACGCCTATGCTACCTAAGCTTTTTTTTTTGGGCCGTGACACCACAAAGAGTGAGGAAGTGCTGAAAGGGCATCAATCACCTTTTAACGGAATCGTACACATTTTTGTAGGCAAGAAAATTCGAAGTTTCAGAATTTTAAACTTTCTAATTGAGTTGTTTGTATAATTTGTATTAGGAAATTAAAATGGGGTTTCGATCAACGAAAAGATCGGTTAGAATCCGAGTCCGATTCAATCTCATTGACTGCTACTTAAATAGGCTCTCCTTACGTGACTGGGCACGCAAGGAAATAACATATTTTGTACAGTCCTATCCACACGGGCTACTGAGCTAAACTGTTGAGGGATTGTGTGGAGAAACAGTAATAGAAATCAATTCACCCCTTATAGAGAACTCTGCTACACGAATTTCCTAGCTGTTTTTTTTCCATATTATAATAACATTGTAGCGTTCATAAATACTTAATCCCGGAGACTTCATGCACAATCAGATAAATTTTTTGAGTTTTTAGTTGCTCTAGAACAACTTTATGGTTCGTGTTTCACCCCAGTGGTCTTTGGTACGTCTGCAGATATCTAGAAACATTAAGGAAACTAATTATTTCTTATTCTGCGCATATTAGTATTAGTAAATCTCATATGGCCACGACCTTCAGTGCGATCCTCGTATTTTAGTTAATTCTAGGTAATTTTCAAGTAACATATGGGACTTCTTCGTTAATACCAAACATATATGTCCATCAATGGGCACCTTGAATATTTTTTATTCAGCCAATAAACTGAAGGTAAATAAGCTAAAGTGATTTTCCGGGTACAAAAAGCGACAATTTTTACACCTCCGATTAATTTTAAGTTTTTTTTTCTGATCGACGAAATTAGACTACAATTTCCACTTAATACTGAATCGCAGAACACTGTTTCGCAAGTTCTCTCATTTCCACGGTGGAAATGGCACCGTCGTAATAACCACTAGTGGTTACGAACTTCGCGACTGGTCACTCTAACTAATTCTATTTCGTTTTCACATTAGGGTTCGAAGGCATTTGATGTCGATTCATATGGAGGCTAGTGAGTCACTTTAAGATCTATGAATGATGTGCAGATACGCTAAGAAGTGTATGAAGACAAGTTTCATGTTGAGAGGCTGATGTCATTCATGGCCCACCCAAAACTTTGCTCGCCTAGAAATCCAACCTTTTCAGAAAATATTGCTGATATCAAACCACCCGCCCTCTTAACAAGGCACTGAAAATTTGATAACTGCGAGTTATGAATTGCCGCATTAAAAAATTCAGCGACTCCTTGCACAATCGATGGCGCAAGCTTACCGTGGTGCGTTTTATCGGTATAACTAAAGCGGGGGATCTTTATTATACATGTTAGCGTTTCTATAGGTCAGGTTGGTTGACTCACAGGTGAATTTTTTATTGTTCCGCGGCACTCAAAGAAAAGCACGGACATGTGGCCACCCCGATCCCCGAATCACGAATGTGCAAATTTATGGTTGCGAGAGAGGGAGAGTGTGAGGGGGAAAGGTTTCCGTACGTTACGTGGTGATCAGTTCTTGATTTGTGGAAATGATTCCCCTTCGCCGGCGAAACCGCAGGTTTATATTGTCTCGGCTATTCATTTTTTTTGTAGTCCTCCGCGCAAATTCGAGATAATCAAACCCAACTTGGGATTATTAAAGACGGAATTAATCCACTTTTACACGCATATTTATTAATTTTTTGCGTCTACTTCCTCGTCATACCCCACGAGCAGCCCCGGGAACGTACCTATGGTACAGAGTTCTAAGGCGCAGGCATTCACTTATAATATAATTTGCGGGTGAATTTGATGCATGGGTCTCACTGGAGTGTAATTATTACAAATAGGCTCTGTGATCGCAGCTGAACCAAGATGCTGCACCTTTTTTTCGGTGTTGAGGATTGTGCGAGGAAAGAGAAGAGCATTTAAATCTTTCTGCTCTGGATAATTGCTCACTTAATTTTTTTATGATTCATTATTGTTAATTCAACATAATAATCCAATGGACCTCTCAAAGATTTTGTCCTTATTGTTCGCATGCTAGCCACCCGGGGCCGACGATTTGTTTAGTTTTGTGTGTAGTATGGGATTACCCGTTCTGAATGCTTGATGAAAGGTTATCTCCCTTTCTCAGAGCCTTAAGCTTACAAATTTTTCGTTTTGATATGTTTTCTATATACTACGAAGGTGCCACTTAACTCAAGGGAAGGAACGCCAAAAATCCCTCGAGAGTTCGAGTTGACCTCGGAACATGTCTCACCTGCCATTGTTATGAAACGCCACAAGCCGAAAAGATTCGCCCAAATGAAATATACCGTGCAGCATCATACGTTTACTTATGAGTAATTAGGAGATGATAGTACTTTTACAGTACTTATTCGAACGGGGATATCCCTTTGTTCTATCCCGGCCATCAACATGGGCGATATTTTACGGTCTCGCCGCTCGTGATTCAGGCGTCGAAACAAAATTCCGGGATTCCTGCTCCGTCTCAATTTCCCCCTACTCCTTTTCAACCACTCCCGGAAACCTCTAAAAAGAGGCTCATGAATTTGAAGAATTCGTACGGGTTCAAGAGTAGTAGTCTCTAAGACAATAATTCTCGGTATCTATCACAATCTCTGCTATTTATTGACATTATAAAAGATTTGAGGGGTTGGCAATCTTCGACAAGAAAACTAGGTGCCGGTACCATTACTTAGGTAGCAAATCCCAAGGTAGGGTTATGTACACAGTAGAGTTCGGTAGGTATATACTGGTACGACCCCTGGCGAATTCCTCCGGTTTGCCTGCGCGGTTTACGTATTTCGTAACGCGTCAAGTTTCCGGAAAGCGGTGCCATGTTCCACAAATTATTTCCATTTCTCTCGAAGGTACATCATGTGGCCTCTTCCGCCTGAGACATGGATCGTGGTAGCAGGTTGGAGCAATGGGGTAATATTATGAACTAGTAGGTAAACAGCCAATGGCGATACATGGTATAATTGGTTAGCCAACTACTGTGGTCGATTCCCGTTCTGAAACACGTACTGTCAGTAATATCCGTTTTCTCTTCCATTCAAGCATCCAAAATCGAGGAAACATGCAGGTGGTTGAGCAATCCGGGGTCTATGTGTGTAAAATGTTTAACTTTAACTCCTTATTATTTAAAAAAATAGTTTTTTCTGTGTACCACGCACTGCACTTCGCCAATATGACTCGACCTTTTCGTCCGCTCGGTGCAGGTGTATATGAATCATCGAATAAAAATGAGGGTACGCACCTTAATAAATCATTATCATTGATGGTAGTTAATATCTAAGCTAAGTTTTTGATGGCCAAAAATTCTTGCACCTTTAAATCTCCACTATTCTTTTATTTATAACTCCTCCTTTCTCTTCGCAAAAGCTTTTTCACCTGACGAAATTCTTCTTCCGATTTCCCTACTACTATCCCAATCTTCGTCCAAAACACTTCCCAAACAGGGAAACTATCCTAACTGCTTTTCATCGTGCGTTACCTGCACATAATTTATCCATAGTACTTTTTTTTAATAACGATCTGGAGGTCACATTCAAAACTGCCGAGGTGACGGAATCCGGGGAGATATTTTCTTTTATGAACTGCCACGATACGCATCACTCAGCCGAGTGAGGCCGGTTTTGCCGGAGTGAAAAAAAAATGAAAGTTCTGAAACCCCCTCCCGTCTTGACAAAGGGCCCAACGCACATTCCTCCCGAGCGGCGTGAGGTCAAGAGTTCGACCCCTCCCTCCGACGTGCGCTGAGTGGCCGATATATAGGCCACCGCGGTTGGGCAACATCCGGTGTCGTTTTCAATCAGTCCCTTCATCACTCCATTGTGCTCCTCTTGGGTGAGGCGAGTGCATTATGCGTCGAGGCTTACGGTTGAGACTTTCACACATTGAGAGCCAATCTATCAAGGTTCGTATCTGAGGCATTGACCATGAAGACAAATTAAAAGTTTGCTTTAAAAAAAAGGTACCGTTGAGACTGTAGGTCACAACTACGAGTATACTCGCATTTGATCAAGTGGGAAATTCAATTTTTGCCATGTGAAGTACATGAATATGGGAGCTTCAAAAATAATAGAAAGGAATGAACACGAGCCATAATTTCACATAATTGTTTGAGGATTGGAGGATAGGAGCGGTTCAGGTAATGTGGGATGAAGGCGGAGAAGGATAGGAAGCTGTTGGAATCAAAGGCAACATTATGAAATATTATGTAAATGAATGCCCAAATAGTTTAGATTCTTTGGTTTACAGAAGATTATCGTGAAGGTAGAAAATAATAGAAGAGGGCAGAATTGAAACATGACTGTGAAAGTTAAAAGAGTTAAGACCCAGAAGCCAAAGTGGCAAATTAGTCGCTGTGAAAATACTTAGGTGCCTACTTAGGTGCTAGAAAAGTTTAGGGGTAGGGAGGAGCAAGTGAGGCCAAGGCAATAATGTGAATATTGATGGAATGGAATATGAAACGTAGCCAGGGTGTATTCGATTGATTCGTAGGTGTCAGAAAGGTATTCAAAATAGTAGAGAATGGTAATACAACTACAGCAGGGTATAAGATTGGATTTGAGAGATCAGCGCCTTATTCAAAAACCCGTACGTGAATCAAAGTGCACATGCATAGGCAGCAGATAGAGAATTGAGATGGGCACTGAAGGGTGGGGAGTGATGCAAGACTATATAATTTTTAAATTATGCACCGAGGAAATGGTGAAGCATCTGGGGATACAAGTGAATTCAAATCAAGAGATCAGATAAAGACATGTCGAGAATTTTTCAAGTATCCATGGAGTTAATGTAATTACCGTATCAATATGTGAGATGCAGATAAAAGTTGCAAAAGAAATGCAGTAAAAACAACGAAAGTGCATGATGAGATTCTTAAGGAATAGGAAATTGAAGGACATAAATTGTAGTGTGTAGAACCATTCAAGTAAGTATCTGTGTAGTACGCTGGAAATTTGATGCAAATGGAAAAATCGGAGGAGAAATAAATGTAAATACGTTAGCAAGATAAAAATTAGCACAAGAGGAGGGAACTGATGCCATTGAATATAAGTATTGCGCAGGGAAAATATAAGTGAAGACTAAGATCATGAATGCACCATTGTTTTCCATGAATATTTTTTTTGTGAAAGAGGGTGGGTGTATTATTAGGAGCTATTGGGCTTTGGGAATGGAGATGACTGGAAAATAATAATTTGTATGATTGAGAAGAGAATCGAAGAGGTGTCAGATTACGCCCATGGATGTGAGTCGGTTGTAGGAATCAATTAGATGGAGGTGGAGAAAGTGGAATGAAGTGATAACGAAAGGTTGTGGGGTGTTGTGTTAGACTACACCCCATTGCCTAGGATTTTAAGCATGCAGGGGGGAGGCAAGGAAGGAAGAGGAATTCAGGAAGGAGAAAATGAAAGCAGAAAGTTTTTAAAGAGCTGAAGGAGTAAACTCTGTTTAGACGAGAGGAGCTTATATTGTGGAAAAGTGCTTTGGAAATTCATGGCGTGATGTATTTCTCAGGAACCGTCCAACCCCTGCTTACGTTTACTGGTTTATCTATGATAATAAAATATAATGGTTACGATTGCGTAGTTAACCTATTTATCATTGTTATGAAAACTTACATCAAGAAGACAAAATTACTCTTTTAGTAATTTGAAAAGTTTATTTTCATAATTCCATTCGAGATAATGGTTTAATCTGACGATAATGAAGTTTAAATAGTTCCCTTGTTGTCGCAAGTAAGCTCGATTCCGTTTTTTCTATACATTTATCTTCAAAAATGGTTTTGCTCTCATCCTTCTTTTATATGTCAGTAAAAGCCACTGTATTATAATGCATTCGTCGGACATAACTAGAGACTGTTCGTAGAGCTTGAAAAATGACCTCATTTACTTTTTCATCAGATTTATACCTACCACTCATTAGACTACTCGTAGTTCACATTATTAGGATGGTTGGTATATCATATTTATTCTATCTGTGTTCCGAATGCAAAATTCAGTGTGGTAATGTCACTGGCGACACTATACCACGTATGACGTTCAAACTGAAATTTTTCATCTGGAAATTATGGGAAGTTTCGACCATTGTAGATGAGATATTTTAATGGATGTAAAATCGCAAAATCATGGAGAAAAAATTGTCAAATAAATGAATCACTTATAAAAATATTAAGCCTTTTTATCCTTAAGCTTTCTCTTCCTAAATGCCGCCGTATGACAAAAAAATTGCCTTACCTTCAACCTATTCCATGATAATGTCCTATTCAAATTAATGTTACCATTCAACTGAATAATCTTATATTTTCGATGCTAACTTATTTTGTAAGTACTTTTCCTTCATCCAGTTTTTTTATTGCTTAGTGAAAAGACTCGAATTCAGAGTTAGATTCTATTTTTAGCAAGATTACTTAACTTTGATAATGAGGTTATTTCTATTTGTTCGTTCTAAGGATACACAACCCTAAAAGATATTTATGGTACAAATATCCTTTCAAAAACGGCTAATAAATTATTTTTCCACTCAAATTAGATAGATAAATTATGGTAGTGGTTTCATTTTTTCTAATGATGATAAATTACATTTTCACGGAAGATTAAACCGCTTAGCCGTTTCCACAGAACGTCTTAAGTTTCGGTAGCTCTCGCGGAAGGCATTTTGTGGCGATATATGCTCGGAGTGGAGCGAGATTGTGTGAGCAGATTCGGTTCGTAAATAAATCTCCGGGGCCTTAAAGCGATCCGAGCGGGCTTTGAAATTTTGACGGCGTGCCAAATTCGGCAAGTCCAATCGCGCGCCCGCTCCCGTGCACACCGCAAGAGAAACAGCCGAAGGGGCGGATGCGGAGGCTTCGCCCGCGGACACACCGAAACCCCCAAGGACGCCCAGGCTTTTTCCTGGCTGGCCCTGGGCACCAACAGTGTGTCGGACGAATTCTCCCTCGGAAGAATTTCTCCCCCCTCGGTGGCAGCGGTGCCCGGTGAAATTTTCGAAACATTGCCCACACTGCTCGAGGCGGGGCTGAAAACTGGAAGCTCTCTCCTGAGGGCGGCTCGCCCTGGAGAGGCGTGGGTAATTGATGCGGAGGGTGAGAGGAGGAGGGGGCTGAACCCTCCCGTTCGCCACCCCCCTCCAAATCACCCCGTCACCAAAAGGTGAGACCGTGTCCTCAACCCAGCATTATAAAATCCTTGCAGTCATTTGCGAAAGTGTGCGTTTTTTGTCCCCCGTTTGATGGAGTGAATAGGTATATGTATAACTATCGCGTGAAGCTGCGACTGCAAGGTGCGGAGGGTGAAAGGAAGGAAGGGCGATGGGGACAAAGAGTGTTGTGGACCCATGTGCGGCTGGAGTAGAATCAACGACGCAAGTTAAAGAGAAAGATGATAAGTTCGAACTCTTGAGAGAAAATACTCCCGGTTGAAAATGTGGAAGTCGAGCAATTCCTCATTGGGTGAAATCACTGACAGAGCATTGAGTGCCGTGACTTTCGTCAGTGATTTTTTTTTAACTTTGAGCTAACGTGTTGATTAAATTACGCCATGGAAAGTGCGGAAAGTGGGATTAGTATGCGTATAGTTCCAGCGAATGAATATTTGCATCTCCACAAACACTTTCGCAAAGTGATACCTTATGATTTGCTAATTTCACGCTAAATGAAAATTTTTATGCTGAACAAGAACTTGCCAGATGTCCAGGACGTTCTCTTATAAATTCAGGGATTCCGAGAGTGCAGTAATGAATAACATTTTTTCAAATTTGATTCTCGAAGTCCTGAGTCCGGCAAACAAGTTGTCTCTTTTTTTCAAGGTAAACTATTACGGTTCATTTGTATCATGCATAGGTACCTAGGCACATTTATCCACATCGTTCAAGAAACAGAAATTGAAGATATAAATATCAAGTAATATCAAGTAAACAAAATTGATGGTCGTGAGTGAAAACCACACCACAAGAAGGCAATTACAAAGTTACAATAGAAAGCAACGAAATACAAGTGACACAATTTCTCTTTTTCGTGAGTGTGATTACCGTGCATAATAGGTGCTGTGCAGAGATAAAGATGATAATAAAGAATAAAGGTGGCAATGGTAAAACAGGCCTTTAAAAGTAAGGGAAACCTTCTAATAGACAATCACATAAACCTAGAAGTTTGAGAAATGTTAGCAAAAATATTCATACGGAGTAAATTGCTTTATTGATGTTAGAGTTGGGTTCTGGGGAAGAGGGAGGGAAAGCGTTTAGAAGTACTAGAAATGTGGATTTAGAAAAGGATGTCAAAGATAAGCTGGGTAGAACAGAAAAAAATGCGAGGAGATTTTAAAGCAAATAAACGAAAAGAGGATCCTGAACAAAACAATGGAAAAAAGGAAACTTAAATATTCGGGTCGTCTGTTTAGACACAACAGCGTCACTATGGACGGCAAGGTGCTGGAGAAGATAGGAAGATGAAGACCAAGGTTGCAGTACTTGAACGGGGCACAGGAATTGATTGTGACCTAGAGTTACCTACAACTCAAGAGAGTAGCAGAAAACAGGATCATTTGATTGCAGTGACAAGGCCGAGCATTTAGTAAAAGAAAAAAGTCACAATAATTTTGCAACTTGGCATAGTAATGAGTTAAATATTAGTCTACTGATCAAATAGCCCTATGTTACAATCCAGGTGATACGTCTAAGCACTAACAAAATTTAGGCTGTGAAATTTACTGGATACCTGAACGTTTTGGAAAACCACTGGAGAAAATCACAGTAATCAACCCGATGGTCGGCTTGGTAGGCGAGGTTAGAGCTCTCCCTAAGTAGGTACTAAGCCCAACGGCGTGTGAAATTCACACGCCGTTTGGCTGGAATCAACGGAGAAACAGGGAAATAATATAACACTATAATAGAAAGAAGATTGAATTGAATTGAATTTGACACACCGCAGGAGTTCGATGAGCTCTGCCCTACATTTTAAATCAATCTTCGGTTTAACAACGGCGGCTAATAATTATAAGATAGTGAGAGCAAAATAATGCACAGCTAACTCCAATGTTATCACTTACCACTCTTCAAGGTCAGAACTCTTTTTATTCTGCTATCATAATTTTTCCCCGGTATTATTGAGCTTTTAAAACTATGGATTGTTCTTTCGGAGAGGAAGGGATTAACGCTGTTCCATCCTAGTTAAATTATTGGTAATCTATGAACTTGTGGAATTGAAATAATATTATTTATGAAAATACAAGTTATAATAATAATATTTTAAAAGAATAGTATTATCAATGCAACTAGCTGATGTAACTTAGTGATCCTAATAAGAAAATATATGACAACAGATGCCCGAAATCCTTTTTGATTGTCAGGAATGATGGCCTAATTTCAAGCGTTACGATATACAATATTTCTTTTTGTAATATTAACAACCTTTATAAATCTAATCAAAAAGAATCACGAATTTAATATATGAGGTAGAATGACATGAAAAACTCGTCAACTGTTCCGATTAAAAATATTTAGAACTACATAGTACAACAACTACATAGCCATAGCTACTAGGTTGTATGGAAGGATTGTGTTTGATTAACTATCGATTTCACTATGTATATGAGTAAAATGGAAAGCTAGTGAGAAAAAATAAATTGGAAATTTTAGCAATAATTGCAAACTCCAGAGAGCAAGACATAAATTGACAATTACAAGCTGTAAATGCAAAATGTTCCATTTTCATGTAATATGTCACCATTCTCATTGCATAGGCGGATTGGAAAAATTCACTGGAGTATCTTATAAACTCTAAAAAAAATCCTCTAATATTTATTTGTTCTGAATTTCTATGAATCTTCTTTTTCCTTTACCAATGAATTAAGAATAATGTACATACTCGATTTCAAGCGCGTGAGTCGTTTAAGCTTTCCTTAAAACATCGGGTTCAGAGCTAATCTTACCTTACCCATTGCAATTCGGCGAAATAAATGACAAGCCCTCCACGGTGAAAAAGTACAAAGACAAAAAATGCCAAAAATACGTTGTCATTACAAAATAAGAAATTTTAAGCAAACATAATATTATAAAACGGTGGAAAATAAGAAATTACAATCCTATAGGGAGAAACCACACTCACTTTTGCTCATGTCGATTGGCTAGGCTTTCGGAAGTTCAGGCTATCAGAGGCGTGGGCAGGAATTAATTTCGGGGAAAGGGCTAATGCTGACTCTACTTCGCCAACTACAGCAGGCTGTAACTCAAGAATTTATTTCTTCCTCCAAAACTATCCTTCCTCATTCGTAAATTTTGGCTCCAATGGTACTCTCTATGTACCTATTCGTATTTTCCTTAAGCACAAATTAAAATCTCACTTTGCGTGAAAATACCAATAGTGCTCAATGAATCGACTATTTTGTGAGAGCAACATTTCGTAGGGGGGCTAATAATCCTAATCAACACCCCCAACCCCCGCAATGTCTTACATTATTATCGTTGGTTGACGACGCAGTACCACCCAGTGTCAAGCTAGATCTTTTCAAAGCCCTTCACAAGGGTAGGGGGACATTGAATCTATGCGGTTACTGGAGTCGCGGAATAACTGCAGTAAATAGCATTTCGACAGCGTACCTCCATTTTACAGTGCTGCCGGCTGCCCGGGCTCGCTTCCCACCCCCACCGCGATTCAACACGCGCATCATCAACTCCAGACGCCATTCACTAGGTCCCATCCAGAAAGCCATCAGTTTTATTTATCATCCACTTTATTGCCCGCGTATATTCATCAAGGCACTTCTGTTTGTCAATTTTAAGGCGCCTATTTCCATGTCCCTTTTTAAGTTGCGTCACTGCTTCCCTCGTCCTCCGCGCGTTCCCAAACGTCGACTTGTTCGAGCGTGTTTATTTTCGCCGTCGCCATCGTTTCGTGGTACGTGTGTGCGATCCTGCGCGGGGTTGTTTCTGCCTCGTCACTCGCGGGGAGGGTGGAATTTTTTCTGTAATGCTTTTTCCCGACTCGGAGACCATTTGAACGTTCATTCCACAGCTCAAAGGATATTTTCCGCCATCGACGAGCACCGCAACCGAAGGGAATAGCCATGGATGGCAATCTCGCCGTTGTTGTTTTCGTGCTTCATTTTTTGACATGAGCTTAATTAACTCCCATCCGTACGTAGCTGAAGTTGGATCTCCCTATTTCGATATTTCCCACGTGCCATTTCCATCAGTATTTTCTCTACTGCATGGTATGTTTTTTTTAAAAGAACAATCGTTATTTTCCCTCGATGATCCCCTACGCATAATCATCATTTGACATTGCCATTGCCTTGCATATGCTTTTTTTATTTATCCTGTGTTCCAGCCCTCCTCCCGTGTTACATGCTCCTCTTGCCATTCCTCTCTTCTTTCTTCTCTTCTGCTTGGTCATTAGTTCATCTGCATACCTTGTTATTTAAGAATAGGGCAGTTAAAATATTCTTCTGCTGCATAATAATTTTAGTTGAGTTTAAATCCCTTTCTCAGTTGTGATCCTTCGAAATTTTTAACTCAGACACCCAAAAAAATATCTATGCCATGATTCCACCCATGCCAAAATGGGATCTGAACACACGACTTTTGAGCCGGACGGCGAAAGTATTGTCTGCCCCTCATGCCAATCGTGTCCCATTTCACGACCACGGGGTTATTTTTGTTATTTTGTGCTTTTTGACTCCCCTCTTTAAGCATTTGAAGCCATCTTCTAGCTGTGCTATAAGGAGGAACAGACCCCCCTTGAGCCTCCTGTTGCAGCACATAGGTCTCGGCTGACGATTTGTTCAGAGAAAAGCAAAATATCATATCAATGCAGTGTATTGCCTCCATTGGCTGAACATATTTCAATTTGAAGCGGCTGCCGCTGAGATATTACAATATTCTAATCAATGAATAGTGCACCACATATACATTACGCTAAAAATATAACAAAATTAAATTTGTGTTTCATAAATTACGTGAATAAAGAATTTATTGTCACTCTTTACTGAGCAGCCCTCGTATTTCCGAGCGTTTATCGACTCTATCGGTGAACTGTCAGCACGAAAATTAACGGTTGGCAGCCAGTAGCTATTGTCTATATACGACGATGATGATATCGCTCATGACAAGAGTTAACATCTGAGAGATCTGAAGTCCGTCAGGTGGATCGCCACTTTTTGACGCGGAAGCCACTTTAGCAAATCCGCTACACCTGTACCGGTCAGAAAACAAATCGTAGGTGTATAAGATGCTATCGTTTTTGTCGTCATCGTATCGTATCGGTTTTGAATGAAAATGAGCCAGTTCACCGGATGTGAGTCGCCGATGGACTCACTTCCACTGGAGTACCGAACGTACGTACTAATATCCATGACGTCCTTCTCTTCATGAGGAGCGAGTGATGACGTCCATCCTCCGAATCGGATTATCAAAATAACCCCTCTAATCGGTGCGGTAAATATGTGTGATATAGATACATAGATATAGATACTGTGGCTTTCCAATCCGATTTCCATGGCTTTCAAAATCGGACGTTGACGCATATTTCAGTGGCATTCTAATCCCTGCATGGATGGGATGTGTGGAACACTTCCAATGCAGTACCTGCATACTCCGCGCCAATCGGTTCGGATAAAACTGTGTAACCTCTTTTGTGACCTTTCTCGTTTTACGAGTAGGCGAAACCCGACGTCGGATTTCTTTCCAGTCCTTACGACCATAAATTTACACCGGACTCCCTAACTAATCACTCATCCCCGAAGGTGCAGATGACCATCTGTCTGTCCTTCCCCCTAATTACCTAATGCTACACTCGTGCCGGCCTCCTACGAATCCACTTCTCTTCCCAGGTCTTTTATAGTGTAGTTATGAAGTGTGGAGTTCTCCTCGTGTTCTTTTCCTCCTCATCACTCTTCGCGGCGCGGACGGAAGACTCACTCACAGGCGTTGTTCTCTTCAATCTCCTAAAAACTCACTCGAAAAATTATTTTCGTGAAGATTACAGACTCCATTCTTTTTTTCCAGGCTTTCGTATATGTTCCCTCCATCCATATTGTTTTGACGGGCGCAAAATTATTCTGCCTTCTCTCTAATCCGCTTTTCCAAATTCTCCAGCGCTAATTGTTTGGGTGAATTGTTCCACGCAGTCCTGCATCTTGTTGAGTCGCTCAATGAGGATTCTCTGAGACTTCGGCATCAATGTATGAATCATTGGTCGCAAATACTGCATACTAATATTGTTTTTTTTTTCTTCTCTCCGGTAAATGACATTATAGCACCCCGAATCTCCTTAGGGGAACATTTTTTTTACACATTTAGCATGCGTTCGGTGCCGTAGGTGTGATTAGAAATCGCCGTTTTGTACGTACTAGCGAGCGCGTCACAAATCGAGCCCATCCCCAAGGTGACGCGTGGGAACATGAAGGGCGAAAAAAAGAATCCTGAGGAAAGTGTATATGTCAGTAGAAAGTAGCCATTCGGGTCATTAACGTTGTGGTTTTATGACAAAACTGGCGATTCATCCCATTTCTTTTGCGGTCGGGATGGGGAGCAATAATTTAAAGCACACTTTTGTCCAACATCCGATTGCTCATTGCCTTTCTTCCAATAAATCAGCATAAGCTGGCCGACACTCACTGGTCTACGGCGTGGGTGGGTCTAGTCCATCTCGGTTAATAGGGGAAGTGATACTTTCTCGGAGGGGAGCCAGGCCCGAACTGCAATCCGATTGGGGGATGAGTGTAAAGAGAATGGGAGGGTAGGGGAGACTAGTTTCCTCCCCTTCACCCAAGTAGTCGAACTTGTTTACGTCTGTATTTACGAAATGTACTCCCCTCAATGGGCAGCATGATTTTGGACTCACCCTTTGATGATTTTGACTCTTAGTTCTCCTCTCGCGTGACGTCATTTGCAACGTTAACGTGAACAGGCTGTATATTGGGATCATGAAGTAGTTTTAATAAGGGCAGAAATATTCGAGAGAAATATAGTGTCGCCATTAACCTCCTCTTGAGACCACAGTTTTGAAGTCCCTTCAGATAAAAGGGGTACCGCACTTGAAAAGGTCTCCACACGGCACTCAATTAGTGACCGGAATAACACAGGAAAAATCTAAAATTATTCAATAATTATAAGACGTCGTATTTTATTTGAGGTTTGAATATCTTTTCTGTTTGATGTGAGTCC
>LYUA01000352.1:709289-720945 GCA_002093875.1 Calopteryx splendens
TATATATATATATATATATATATATATATATATATATATATATAATTAGATTAATATTATTTTTTAGACTTTTCCGTTACCCGTCGCACGCGTTATACCAAGAAATCATTATTATTATTATTAACCCAAGCTTGATCTAGAGCAAACTTCGTGTTGAATAGTTATTGCTGGGGTTCAATCTTCAGCAAGAATGATGAGGAATGCGATGGTTAACAAGGACCTTGTAACTGAAGTTTAACGCACCATAACGATGAAGACATGCCTCAATCAGGTTCCAAAGGAGGCAAAGGAACTATTGCGAATAGCAACAAAATTATCCATTGCCGTCATTGTGGTTCCTAGGGGGTGGGTTGGGTTTTCAGACCCTCCTCTAATTGTTTAACCTGTGTGAAGATCTGGTTATTAAACATGAATATGTCATTTGCATTGGGTAAGTGAGGTAGAGGGAGGAAGAGTTTAGGCATGCTAGATGGAGTGAAGAGTGGAGGAAAGTATGCTGAAGTGAAGAAAGGGTTGTTGTAGAGGGTGTTCATCAGAAACCCTCCTTAACCGGTAGATTAACATTAATAAAAAATTCTCTTCCCTGCCCGGGGTAAGGATTAGTTGACTCCCATAGTTTCTGTCTCTCGAGCAGGCGACGTAGAATTATGCGAGTAAGAATCACGGAATACCTCGAAGTCGACCTCCGCCACTTTGAAGGGTTAACCGCCGAGCCTTGTTAATTTCGGCGGCGAGACAGCATGATGGGGAAATGTAGACGCTTGGATCATTTACAACCTACGGCAAAATCGGAAGTGAGCCTACCGAGTTCTTCAACTGTAATTTTTAAACGTAAAATTACTTATGGATTCCGACTTACGTCACTCGCATCACATTAAAAATATATTAATGGCTAGTGATTTATTCATATGATGATCTGATAAAATCTATTTGATTTATTTTTTTTACCTTGAATTAATATTGATAAGTGGCTTTGATATGGAATCAATGTTCACCTCCATGACTCAGGCTGACCTTACCTGGACCCTGGTCCTCTCGACCTCTGGCGCCATCCTTTTTCCAACTCATTTTAATTTTTTCGTTTTGGCGTGATTGCGTTCACGTCAACCATTACCGTGAAATTGGGTGTGAAGTCCTTCCCGAGCACCGAGACCCTTTTCGACTAGGAGAAAAATTGTAGATCTGTTTTAATAATTGGGTATTTCCGATACGATTTAGCAATTTTCGTTTTTTGTTTCTAGAATTCCTTAATGATGTGATACCTTCGGTACGGCCTTAGGTATGGTTGATATGGACTCATCGGAACGGAATCTTGCTCCGTGAGAAAAGTCCAGAAATTGAGGAATTTGACAGTTTGTGCATTGTGCTGTTTTATGTATGACAGCCGATTAGCTTTTCATAGATATGTTATTGATATCCTTGGTGAGTCTACTAACTTTCTGCAAAGTTCGACACTTATTTCATCCAAAATAAAATACATGCACGGCGTTCGGAATTGCTGCCTGGGATGGCGTAATACGACTCACTATTAATATTTTTTTTTCATTGCGGCGTCTCATTGGCACGTTTATGACTTTATTACGCAAAAGGCCGATCAATTTAACGTTTTTTTTTTGTAGGGGCGTATCGGTGTCAAGTCATAAATCATCCCCTTCCCTCTCCCAGGATGGGAACCCCTTCGAGACTAGAACGAGAGGAGACACCATCCTTTGCGAGGAAAAACGACTTTGCGACTCGCTCCGACGGTGATTGAGTGTAGGAACAGGGACGAAGAGTGTGTGCCAAAAAGAATTTCTCGTCACTAATGATCGTCGCGGTAATAAGGGACGAAATAGCAGTTCACCGCAGCCCGCAACGCTATCATCGCAGACTGTTTAATAACGCCCATCTCCCAAGACATGTCCTGTAACTTTCTCGCGCGATTATTTCCGACGGCATTATTCATGGATTTACAATGAATTATGCACCAAATGCCCTCAATAATATTCCCAAGGTTCCGTCAAAGTTCGTTTCCAGTTTTCCAAGAACGTTTTACGAATACGGTCACGTGTATAACGTAGATATGTTGCTGCTAAAATTTCAATTCTAGTAGCAGTTATACGTTCAGATCCCAACCGAGCGTCCTCCCCCATATATCACACTCTTCAAAAATTCATTTCCACTCCATATGCTGAGTATCTATTTTCCTTGTGCTCTTTGAATTTCTTCCAACGACCTTCCTCCTTTCCTGTGACACGCATAGAGCTTATAATCGTAGCCTCCCTACTTCTTGAGAACCTCATTACCTTCACTTACTTTCATTGATTCTCATACTATGCCTATCACACTGATTCTGTAGTGGGTAGAGGTAATGACTACACTTCTTTGGCTGATTGATTCTAGCTTGGTCATCCGCATATCTAACCGATCTGATGAATTATAGTAGGGTTCGGTAAAATAATCCGAGTGTGAATCATTTCTAGTAACAAAAGGCCGCAACGAGCATTCACAGGGTTAAATTTTTAACAAATATAGTACTTACAGGATAGACCTTCGTTTCAATTCCGTGTGTTGCTTCTGGGCATCCCCAGCTAAACCCAAGATTTTTTATATTTTGGGTGACAGGATTTTCTAGGAAGTCGCATGAGGTACTGGAAACGGAACTTTCCCTCCTTATTTTCACCTGGAGTGTGCATCACAAGCCATCACGCTTCGTGACGAATGAGCTCTACCTTCCAATCAATTCGGAACCTCCAAAGGAAGCTAGCTAATGTCAAAGATATCACCAGGCTCTGAATGCATTTCTCTAGAGACATCGATGTGGAGCCCGAGAGAATATGAAGGAGGGTGAAAGGGCTCTCCTTATATCCTATAAAATGTTGGTGAAGTGAGTTATAGGGGATAAATATCTGCGAATTCAAATACCTTAAAGAAAAGGAAGAAATATTATGCGTGTATGCAACTAATTATTTCTCAACAGCACTTTGAGAAAGTAACTTCGGCTATTTTCTACCCCAAATATTTTATTTAGTTACTACGTCATTCGTAGGTTTAGTGGCATCGGAACCCAACGCCCCTTTAAGCCCCTTGCATAGACAGGAGGATGCTGTTGTAAATAAGGAGTGCTGTAGCACTACAAAACCGTGTTACAGACTGATTGATGAGATTGGTGCAAAATGTGCCTCTGGGGATCGAAATCGTTTCCAGAAGTCTGGCGATCCGATCTTAACTAAGTATTTCCGCGAGCACGACAGTCGACCGATTGACTCTAAACTTCACCTCAATTAAACCACCCAAGAGAAACCCCTTGAAGCGGTGAAGACTTCAAAGGGACTCCATATCTCTCTCGCGGTCTGAAAGGAGCTAATTCCATTCAACTTTGAGAAGTAATTGGTTTTTTTATGACCTAAACTGGTATGTCTGATCCAGGGAATCCGCGGATTCCAATTGTTGAAAATCGAATCAACATTTCGTAATTTTCCTCTCCTTACCCTCGTCACCAAGAACCGCGGGATCATAAATAATTTTGCTGTCACAAAACCTAGATTTTCAAACACAGCAATTACGAGGCACCCAATTTTATCACGTCCTGCGTGATTAAAGGGTTGAATGGTGCTTGGCTTACGGGAGACGGGGTGCGAAGTGTGGCGTCACACAGAAAGCGCTCAAAATATGAGTGATAAGTACGACGGAGGCCAAGAAAATATTTCACTTACGTTCTTCGACTCGTACAAGGACCTAAAATAAAATGGTAAATTGAACCATATTTTTTTCGACTTGGAAAATGCTGGAGTTGCCAAGGGATAGGTGTGACGCAAAAAGAGGGATTTAGAAATATCATGTGACTAAGTGTGCCTTGGGATGAGGTTGGATACAGAAAGTGCTTTTAAAAAAATACCGTTTCGTGATTTATAAGGATAGACCGTTAACGCAGTGGTAATTGAGATAGACTTATCAATACCCGTGCTTCAACTCAGGCTCTGATTTTGTGAATTCATGTTACACCCCGCCTCCAAATGAACGCAAACATGATGAGCGGAAAATATGACGCAATTAAAACTGCAATTTCAGTTTTCACCCAAGAATCATTAAGCGTGGCAGGAAATGCTTCTGGATTCTTACTTAATCTCCGTGCTCAGTTAAAATAATGATATGCAATATTGTAAAAAAAGAATCCCTTTTGTTAAGGATGTGGATTATGCGAGGGAACAACGAATTCTTGAATCCATCGGATATTCTGCAGACTATTTCTCTTATTGTATCACCATAATCCGACTTGCCGATGGAGTGCGAAGGTTTGATTGCTTCCTCTAAGCCGCAAGTAGAACCACACGGTTGCTACCTTTTTAATAATGTAGCATTTCGTCTTAATTTCTCCATGGTTTCCCATCCCAAGTAACGTATTAATAACGTGCCACTCTTGAGTCATCTCATTACATTATTTTAACGAAACGAGCTGCTTTCCTCTATGTATTTTTTTAATTATTAACTCCAATTTTTTTAGATGGGCTCCATATGCTCGCTGTACATTTAATGTGGTGTCTTACTAACGAGAAATAAAATGTCTCGTTCACTTTTTCAATGCCATTTTTTCCTATGGCAAACATCTGAGGGGTAAAGTTGCGTAGTTCATTTGATGAGGAGTGGGATTATTTCTTATTAGACAGAAGTTTACGCAAACGGAAAGTAATCAGTCGTTATTAGGTGTATCATCTATGGAAATCGCATAGTAAAGGGGATGAAGTAAGGTCCTTTGCGTGCCCGACTACTCAGAAAAGTTCAAGGAGTATTACAGGATGCAGCCTACTTTTACTTATATTTTTCAGTCTATTCAACAGGATTTAGCGCGGCGATCAAAGTTCAGAACTTTCATTGAACCTGTATTAAGCTTACGATTATTTTGAGGTAAATCTTTTTCTTTCATAAATTAATTTTCTTAAGGAATTATCATTTGGTTCAAATAAAATCATCAAAGTGCCATTTCATGTCTGAAAAAACCTTTCTGGTCACGGAAATTTGGTAATATTAAGAAGGGAACAATTCAATTTAATTTGTTAACAATGAGGTAAAACGCAGGTTTCATGGTATTAATGATTCATAAACATGATTAGTGTATTTAGGTACCATAACACATTCTTCAAAGTAAGCATTGCTAATATATTTCAAAAGCATGAACCCAACCTAATAATATACAAACCCCTACATGAAATGCGATGCCCGTGCACGACGAAGCTCCCTCAAGTGCACACAGATCAAATCTCGTCATCAGAGTGTAAGATATCAAATGAAGGTACACTTATTTTCGGGTAAAATGGAATGGAAGAAGGTAGTATAAATAATTAAAATTGCTTAGTCAAGTTTTAAATTTCAAAATTTTTTGACGATTTAAAAAGAGTTGCATACACGTGCCGATAATATTTAAATTCTTGATGATGAAAAGTCACCATGAGACTCGCGGTTTTTTTCATTGGGAAAAGGATTTGGATACAATTGAGAAGGTAGACTAAGGAATACGGTAGGACTTGGACTTGGCAATGATGACCTCAGAGATGGTAAAATTCCCTTGCAGAAGTGGCAGTCATTTTCTTTCTCGCTATTTCGTTTCAGCCTCTCCTCAAACAAATTCAATTTCTTTCTTTTTTCAATTCTTACCGCCTCTTCGTCATAATGTCTTGTACGACCCCACTGATTGCCTAACCTTTCTCGGGCAATTAGATGACCTCGATCTCTTCGTCCCTATTATCATTCCCTGTCTAATTCAGTTCTCGATCCTGTTGAGGGCTATTTTGCTCGAGTTCGGTGACAACAATAGCTATAATGAATGCTCCTTATTTTCATACCCGGATTGTTCGAAACATATTTTGGCGGGGGAGTGTTATATCTTTAAGAAACATCATAGATGCAAAAACCACTTGCAATTAGTATTGGGGTTGGCGGCTTGAGCTGATTTCGAAGCAGATATTTTCTTTAACTACCTCCTAAAAAATTTCACGAATATTTTCTCAAGGCATTTTCGCTTCCGAGTCTGAGAGAAAGAAATAGATATTGCAATACATTTTTTTCAATGAAAGCAATTTATTTATTTCAAGTATTTCTCAACTGGTAATTTATTCCGGCCCCATGCATATTCCTTTCAATTGAATCATTTTACAATCGGAAAAACTGTATAGGAATTAAATGAAGCCCTATGGAACATACTCCTATCGAATTAGGTATATAATAATTTCCAATCATGCCGAGTTTCAGGAGATAGCTGCAAAATTCGAAGCCCGTTGGAATTTTCTAAGGTCATCCTGGAAAATCGCAGGCGGCACAGGGAAAGGAACTGGCCCCCCTACCCTTGTGTGCACATGACGTTGGGCTGACTATTGGGTGAACTTTACCCTCACCTACCAAAGCAACCTTCGGGTTGATTACTGTGATTTGATCCCAAATATTTGAATTTTCTTTGCTCTTAATTTCCCGGTTTACAAGTGACTAGGCTCCTGATCCATTTTCGGAACCCACACGATTTTGAAGACTCGACGAAATCAACGGAAGACTTGTGATGGATAGGGAAATTGCAGTAAAATGATATGAGCCCTAATGAAAGCTACATTCGATGACCCCAACATTTCTGATCACTACGCGAAGTAATACCGTCAAATTAAGATGTGTATCAATTTAATATTTAATATTAGATATAATAAATTGTTTAAATTCACGATCACGAGTAGAAACATTAAGGATTATACTATTAGTAAGCAAAAAATAAGTTAAGGAGGTTACTACCCGTAAATTCATCTCGTATCATTTGGACGAATCAGTCGGATTGGACCCTATGTAACCACGCTCAAGTCGCTCGTGTCGGTCCGGTCGGTCAGGTCGGATCCGCCTGCAATGTAGCCACGGCCCCAGGGGTGTGACTCAGCCGCGAATCGCGAGGATTCAATGCCCCCCGCTCGCGTCGACAGAGACTCGATGGAGGGCCATTTAACGAGCCGAAGTACGCACGATCCGTCGTCCGTGATCAGCAGGGCCGTGGCAGTCAGGGCCGTGACACTCCCATGTTCAAAACCTGGAACAACCTACTGACATCATGCGGTCGCAGCTGGTCGCCGCGCTATGGTCGGTCGTGGATACAACCTCTAATCTTTGGATACAACTAATGTTAGATCTCCCCTCTACCTTCCCCACCACCAATCCTTCCCCACCCTTCTATCCGTTCCACTCGCATCCCTGAAACACGTGTTGCATAATGTAAAGGATATTGGAATATATTGAAAGGAAATGCAGAAATTTCAAAAAAAATGTTACTTCATTTATTCTAACTACAACAGATGCCACACGCAAAAACGCAGCAATAGCAATTCAATAGTTTTTAGTATATTTAATAAACAATTATTTAAACACATAAACAGAATCCGAAATCAGAAATAGGAAATAATCACAATAGAAAATTGTAACAATATCATACAACCATGCCATAAAACCATTGCAAAAGACAGAATAATACGATGCTATAAAAATGAAATATTTCCTGTTTAAAAAATGTTCTAAATAAATTTAAGACCATCAAACCGAAGTTCTATGAGCAATTTATGTGCCACATAATTTACTCATAGAACGTAGGTTTTGTTAAGGAGGCCATTTAGAATCCCTTTACACAGATGAGGTGGATCAAACACGGGAATAACTTTGATGTCATTAGCACACAGAAATAATCCTCTCTCCACCATCTCTGAGGACAGACTCCCTCGTTTCTGCACAGAGTTTTGATACAAGGATTCGATAGTCCCTGAAGGAAAAAGATAAGACCTCCCCATGCCTCTTACCATGAAAACTAACGCTTTATCTGCAAATCACGAGGCCTTGTTTCCACCACCTGAGTTTTTGAAACCCTCAATAAAATCTATATGTTCCAGAAAGGTTATCTGGGGTGAAAAGCCCATTTCATCAAACATTAAAATGCAATGCCAATCTAACCTTTTCATCTTCCTGATGGTGACCGAAAGGTGACCAAACATGTCATTGTTAATTCCTATTGAGAAGTATAAGTAAGATAATAACCGTATCAGAGACATTCGACAAGGAAGCACAAACCATTTTGATAGAAAGTTGTAGGCTCTACCATTTTTTTAATTGAGCACAAAACTTCTAACGTAATAATATATAATAAATAATCTAACGTAAACATGTGACCTTTGCTTTTCCTCGAGGCTTCCCTGAGTTGAATTAGCATACACGTTGAGAGAGTCCTTGGAAGCCCTTCAAATGGCCTCTCAGAATTAATATTTTAAACATCTTCTGCTGTCTGTAGTATTTTTTCAAAGTAACATGTTTTGCAGAAAAGCATTATACACTCCATTGGAAACGCTTGTTAGCCTCATAAAAATACTTGCCTTAGGGGGTCAACTCTGATGCTTTCCTGACACCAACTTTGAGCAAGACCCTTTCCATTCTGTGGCCTCTAAATTATAAAAAAAGATTAAGAGGACAAAATAATAGATAACAAACAGAAAAAATGTATGCATCAAATAATAAAGCCAGCATTTATTTACCCTTCACTTTATGTACATCTAAAAGAGAAAACATTCAGAGATAATTAATTCTCAATCAAATTTATACCATTAAGCAATAAGATTATCTTAATTTCAATTAAAATGTTAGATGCTATGTATAGGAATTAAAATTAAGTAAAGCTTATGCATAGATCTTTCAGCATAGCACTGAGATTGGAAATGATAACCCCCAAAAAATAAGAAATTTTCGTAACATTTACCTGGTGGTGAAGGGGTACCTCTCCGAGGAGTCTGAATACCTAATGGGTCATGTGTTAGTATTTAAATAAGTAATATGTATAGATAAATAGTAGCTAATTATAATATGTTGTCATCAATTAATTTAAAAAACTATTCGAGGAAGAATATTTTTCAAAAAATTATTGGGAAACGTGCATTAACTGAACGAAATATAATTTGGCAATGGTTTCAATAGTTGGTTGGTTTCAATATTTGAACTATACATTACGATATGAAATATTAGAAAAGAAATTTTAAAAAGAATTTTTTTGCCTAAGAATGCAAAAGTTTTAAAATTATATCCACGACCACCATGCACCGCTTGAATTCACTATTTACCTCGGCGGGCATGACAGTTTCGGTACTGCCGGGATAGTGCCGGTAACATGGTGGTCGGCGTCCACGGGATTGCGCCCCGCGCGAAGCGGGGAATTCGAACCCACGAAAACCCAAAGAGATTTTTTCCGGAGATTCATTCCTTTTGTTTTACAGGCACCATTTCTAAGTGTTATACTAACGACCACGCTCACCGGTCGCGTCTCTCCACGGAAGGCACTCAGTGGAGATGCGAAAATTTATGATATACCTAGCTTGGCAAAACCAAAACTCAGATAATATAATACGTTGAGTAAACGATATCTCTATGCAAAGCGCGGGAAAGATTAAAATGTTAGGATGAAGACTAGCTTATGTGAAGCGGACCTGGCTAGTGATTACTTAAAATTGGCCAATCATTTCGGTGTATATTCGTTTAGAACATTTTCAAGCTAATTTATTATGTCAGTCCTATTGGTCTTTCCTCAACGCAACAATTATTTTTTTGGGTACAACTTTCCTCTCATAGTCTTTCTACCATTAACTTGAACTCGTTTAGGTATCTGGCCTTTCCCCGACTTGAATTTTATTAAACGACCCCTCTAGAAGCATATGCTCTCATTATACTGATTTTTCCTCACCATCAGGATTAGTGGCTCGTCGTAGACTGTGGTCGAAAACGATAAGCAAATGCTGACAAATATGCGGCCGATGATAAAAAAAACACAATGGACCTGACGAAATGGAACCTAGAGTGACGGATGGACGTGACTATCTCCTCCCATCAACAAAAGTCGAGTCTCCGTGTCCTTTCACCGCGCCAACATCATAGGGTGGGACCCGCTTAGTAGCGTGCGTCGAAGAACTTTGGGCGTTCCCGACCTAGCTTTTCAATTTTCCCGATACAAAAAGTGAGGAAATGTCGCCGAGAAACTAGTGACTATATATGTAGTTATGGAGGGGAAAACTGTGGCAGCTAAGTCCATATAATAAATTTAAGGTTAATATTGGTATACTTAAATGAGACCGAATTATCATATAGGTTATTGCAAAAAGCATACATGCCGTTAAAAAAATCGGAATACGAAATTCACTTTACAATTGCTTCTGCTGAATATCGATAGGGATGGAGATCTTCCCCGGGCCGTAAACACAGTTCCCGTGCAATTTAACATTTACTTACAGCTCAAGTCTTCAAATTATTTCTTAAACCATATGATTTTTTTTTAAATAATAATACCATAATGCATTATTTATTTTTGGAGGTAAACATAATAATCTCGGAACTAAACGACGGAATGAAAACAATCCATCTCAAGTGTGGTCATCTTTTTGCCGTTAAATTATGCTCTCAAGATTCAAGTTTTTCCGGTATTGGTCCATTGACTATATATACCTGTATGTATGTATCTAGGTATTTAGGTTAGTGACTTTAGGTACAGGTCAAATGATTTTGTCATCTGCATTTACAGAGTTTATAATACATTCCTTTATTTATTTATGTATATTATTTCTTATTTAATAAGTCCAGAGGTAGCGTTAGGCTAATTACATCAATCAAATACCAAAATTCAGCAAATAATAAATAACAAATTGGCCGATTATAAAAATCAGCAACAGAGCAATAAGTAACAGGAAGGCAAGGAGGAAGCGAAAAGGGTATAAGGAGGACTGCAAACGCCCTCACCCTGAAATGTAGTGAAAATCCTTCTACATCTACATACTACCCTATAAGTCACCGCGTGCGCGTGTGGCAGGGGGTGTTAGGTAACCGGCAGTTAATGAAATTGATTGTTATTAGCATTATGCATCTTTTCACACTTAAGATGCTCAAGCTGCCGAACATATTTCATGTTGTTATAGTCGTTAAATGTGCGAGGAGATAAGTATTTCTTAACTGTTCTATCTGGTAGGCTGTCGTATTGTAAAGAAGTTGAGGAAAACAAGTGTACCATTTGTACCACGGGGCAGAAATTGGAACCATTACATATGTACCAAAAGTAATAGTAGTCTTGAGGATCTAGGATTTATTTCCAAGGAATTTGTACCATGTACTTGTATCTGGGATTCATGAGCTAGGCACTAATCTCTAACGGAAACCTACCACTTGTTAAAGTTTACTAGCATGCAACTATTCGCTCCATTCTCAATACAGGCCACGGTCCCTGTCTAGGTTTCATTGTTCTATGTAGGCATGGTTAGGTCATCCTCTAACAGCAGCATGCATATCCATTCTTTATGTACCTGCCTTTACCTTTTCCTCTCGTTTATTTCCATCATGTTGTAGATACACATTTAAAAAAAATTCAATTAGTATTTTAATAGGAACAAAAATTAGTTAATGTAGATGTGCTAGATAGGGTGGGAGAAAATACTAAGTTGTGGGGAAAACTCGAAGGAGACAGAATGTTATGAACAGGTAGGAATAGCGGTACATTGAAGGTGTGTATAGAAAGGAGGGAGTAGGCATTAATAATAATAATAATACTTATTAGACCATTAGCTAAATGTGCATCAGAAATTGATTCTCGTCAATTGACAAGCATACACATACATAAAAATAATATACAAAAATCACTATT
>LYUA01000353.1:51425-66025 GCA_002093875.1 Calopteryx splendens
TTACAATGGATTCGGAATATATATATATATATATATATATATATATATATCTGGTCCCATTTTGGTGAGTACCTATGGCTAAGGGTCCGAGGGGAAAGTATATAAAAAGTGATAAAAATATGATTTAGAGATTAAATATTCTGTGTCAGGGGATCCGAATATTTTTACGAGTTGTATTTTTGTTGGTGACCATTGTTGAATCCGTTCCAATCCCGTATTATGCTCAACCGTTCTACAACAAGATGGGATACACTCCGTATAGCCGTATAGGATCCCACTCATAGACTTTTTTATCTCACTCAACTGCGTTTTATCCAAGAAAAGATTTTTTTGGGCATCCACAGCACGGAATATTTTGATTGCATAAGCTGGTCAAATCAGCTAAAACATCCTTTTCCCTAAGGAAGCAACCAGTCGGACGCGTTAACGTGATGAGAAACCTTTTGAATTCCCAACAAAAGTATCACTTTGTGAATGCCTTCCCTTCTTCCCCTAGGGGATATATTGCTCCACTTATCCGAAGAGCGTCTACTCCATCTGCAAAACTTTAGGAACTTCCACTGGGTCGCACGTGCGGCTGCGAGGGGTATTGCAAATTTGGTAGGGGACATATTCGATTAGCCTTCTACTTGCGTTACGCTTGACGCGTACACTGATCAAAATATGCAACGTAGGACGCTTCCCCCGATCCCGTCGGGCCAGCGCGAAAATATGAATGCGGGTACACTGAAACGCCGTACTTTGATACCTTCGGAAGAGGTAACTCGATTAGCAACCCGGCTCACCGACTTGCATTTAGGAGCATTATGATGGCATGCGTGTGCACGCTGATTGAACTGACGCCTTAAGGCCCTGATTCCATTAGCTCCCACGCTCACAGGGGACCGATGGAGAGGGGGTGGGTGGAAGAGAGAGATCCCCCCCTTCCCACTCCCCATCTCTCGAAAGGACTATGAGAGTGCACTTCGGGACGTAATCGCATTCCTTGGCGACGATTCGATTAACCACCTCGCCTGATGCGCATTTCGGGCGAACCAGAGTATCGGCTCGTCTGTGCTGCGAATCAAGTGAAGCGAGTTAAGCCCTCTCGCGACACACGCATAAGCCTCTCCGTTAAGGTTTCAGACTTTGCGTCTGAAGCAAAGTTCCCTCCCCCCCCAAAGAAGAAGCAAAATGTGATGAGCCCAAGTTGAACTACGGGAAGATATTATTACGATTGTACTTCAAGGATAAAAGGTGCGAGTATTTCTACGTAATTCAACTTCCTATCATTAGATCTGTCTCTATTTGGCTGCTGCGCATACCCATTCTGTTTTATTCTCGGTTAGCCTCTACATTGATTTTTCCTTTAACGTAGGTATACCATTCGTGCATATCATTTTGTGTTTCTAGTTCGTGCCCCCCCTGAGTTTTTCTATACTTTCTTCTTTCCATTATTATATTAAATCATAATTCAATTATAATACGTCATTATTCTTATCTCGTCATAACTTTTTCGTTGTCTCCAGTATTCGATTGTTCTATTTCTGTTCTTTTCCATGACTCAATGCCGTTTGGTAGAATGCTTCGTACTGAATGCACTACTACTGCATCTACTGAACTGCATATGCATATGCACTATACTGCATCTACTGAACTGTTTTCGGCATTTCCCGTTTCTGTAAGATTTATTACTGTAATCTTTTGCCGATCATATATTCATTTCATCCTTGCTTTATTACAGGTGATTCGGATTCCGAAGTAACAAAATGTTTCATTTTGTTCCAGTTTTGGTCCAATTAGTCACTTGTTGACCTTTTCTTCTTTCACAAACCATAATCTTAATCCCTATTTGTTAATGTGCATTCGTCTTTTTGCATTTCATACTACATGACAACTCTCCGAGTTGAAATTGCTGCCCTTATGTCTCTTTTGTTAACTCGTAAATTGTATGCACATCAGAAGGTACCTATCTCCGTTAGTTACTGTCACTGCATTTCCCGCAGTTTCTGGGAAGTATTTGGTAAGTAATCATTTTCTCTCTAAATCTTTCTTTCATTATTCGCTTAGAGATTCTTTCGATGCTCTTCTAAGTACGTGATTGTTTAAAAATATTTTTTGCGTGCGTAATAAAATTAGTTAATTGTTCTAAAATATTCATTTTTCTCTGAACTTCTTTTCTAAAGATCGTCATTTTTTTATCGAAATCTGTTGGTATTTTTCAATTCCTTAAATATTGGAGATAAACATTTATAATAAACAAAGTAATTTATTATCAGAGTTTTAAAAAATACTGGAAATTTTTTCGTCATTGCTTAGGCCCGTATCTTTTCGAAAATATTTTACAGTATATTCAAACTCTCATTAAAGAATTAGGTCCCATTTTTTATCTTTATCCGTCTTGTTTTCATTTACCCATATTCTTTATCCCAATTCTCTCCCATTGTTAAATCTATTTATTGAGCATCATTGAAATAGTTTCAGGTTCTTTCATATTCTGGAATTTCCTTCGAATTATATAAAAATATCGCCCTTTATATTTCTATATAATACGTAAGTGACGTTTGCTGGATTCCCTTTGATGGGTGACTTCTAAGAGTTTAAGCTGCTTCATATTTTTGCTGTGAAGTAATCTTGCAGTTTTTCATAAGTTGTTCATGTTTTCGTCACTGAATTTTCCTTTCTTCTGACTAGTTACACTTTTAACCATTTTATATGTCTGAAGCTAATCGTTAGTTTTTACTGTTTTGCATTTTTTCGATAAAATTATTGCATTCAAACTTTTGCTAGGCTCCATGACTTTGTCTTATTAGCTGTTAGCATTCCGTCTACATGCGCCAACAATCGTCTTCCAACCGGTTCTATATCATTTCCATCTTCGATGGTTTTATCAGGAATCATATGGAAATCTAACTTGAGTTTATTTTCTTTGAACTTTTCCTCTAATCAATGAATCTGTTTCACTTCTTTATTTTTTATACTTATTTAAGTTCATTTAGCATGACAATGGTAACCCAGAGATTCAAATGAGTTCATTTACCTCCGGAATATTTTGTTCAAATGGGTTTCATTATTCCTGCTTTAAATCATTGTAATACAAATGATAAAGACCGGTAAAGTAACGAAATGAGCGTTACTTTACCGACCAGTGTAATACCGTTCACTCATAAGATTGAGGGCTGTTGCCTCCTCTTCCAGATTATTGGTGGCGTATTGGTTTCCTACAGTCATTCGTCTTGTCATGCATCAGATGTCGTAGTATTATCAGTCAATTTATTTAAGAATAGAATGAACATCTCTCGAGTTTCTCCACTTAATCTTTAATATCTTGCTCACCAAGTACTTTTGCTCATTATGATAATCATTTACTTTTTAAGATGTCCTGGCCTGCCTTTAAACGTTTACACTTTCTACGCACTATAGTATCCCCCGCAAGCACTCGGAAGCTTTTAAGCTTAGTCCAGTGTATTCAATCGAACAAAGACAAATTGGAAGGAATATGGGGGCGAAATGGAAACGTGGGTGAGGTTTCCATCCAGACAGCAAATAGCAAATACGTGGCCGTGGAAGTTGACTTTTGGGAGATGGGAGAGCTAAGGTCACAGCGTATCTCATCTTATCAATCACTTAATACAACAAGACAAAATTATCCTTGCCCTTAACGGGATCGGGGCCCTTAACCTTTGGATTATTAAGTCAAACAGGTCGCGTGCCCAATTACATGAACTGTTTGACTTAATTACCCCTTATACTCTAATTACATTTTCCCAGATAATTCGCATTTGCAGCATCCACACTGCTTTACCAATTAAATCAGGCCAGGGTATGTGACGATATTTTTATATCTTCAAAGTAAATAAATAAAAGGCACGCATCTATATATAACTCTTGTCCTTCCTGTACATTGTTGAGTCATAATAAACTTAGATTTCTTGCATTAAAGGATAAAAATGTCTCCTTTATATTAAAGAACTACTGCAGTTTTAATAAAGGAGCCCATACGGTGTCTCTGTTAGCTTACAACAGCTATCTGGAATGCGTAGGGTTTGAATTAGTAATTATATTACAGTAATTTTGTATGAAGATCATTTGAGAATTTACCAAAGGCAATCGTTACCCCACCACCATGGGATATATCACCCTTTCAAATAACTTCAGGATGTGAAACAAAAAAAATGTAAAAACAAAGATATCTTAGAATTGAATTCTTACTTAAGGCAGCTACTGACAAAAATATAATAGTGTATACTTCAGGCATCACTTACTTCAAGAGATGTTCAATAAAGAGAGACAATAATTTTTATATGCACCTACCTTACGGTTCAAAAATTTAAATTTCTGTTATAGGGTTAGCTTGACTTGTAATGTACATGTGGTACAACGTTCATTGATTTGACTTCAGCATTGCCCCAACGGCGGCCGTTACAAGTTGAAACATCATCAGTTCGCGGACGGGGACGATGAAGGCAATGCGCAGCATTGAAAGGTCGCTTTCGCCTGAACAAGCAATCATTCAATGCATATTTATTAATACCGCTGCTGCTATTATAAGAGAATATCGTAGAATAAAGTTAAGGACATTGTCATAAATGTTGAAAATTTAATTGGATACCACCACTCACACATTGGTAACCAGCCTTAACCAGTCAGGTAACCTTATAGTGGATTCCGAAACTGCCCATACCCAAGCAACGGGCTCAACCCGAAAATCAATGCGAAGTGTCTTCCTCATCTCTCTAATGTCCAGAGTTAGGTCCATGTCACTTTTATCCGTTCTCCAAGGTGAAGAAACCCCTTCGTAGAAAGCGTTTTTCATCATCGTTGGTGAACTAAACATGTTTCAACTTACAACAGCTTCCACTGACGCAACACCGGAGTCAATCCAGTACCACATACACTTTATGCTAACAATGTAGCATTAAATTTAAATTTTTTCACGATAAATTATGAGAATATAAAACTTATGGACACTCTTTGGTAAAAATGGGTGAGATTCATGATGATTAAATTAACCGCTATGAAAAATTTTTAGGCTTTCTTTAACGATAACACAAAATACTAATTTAGTGTTAGGAAACATAAGATATCTCTCAACTTGCAACCTCATTCATTTCGTTCTACGTTTCAACCAATCGCAAAATCGTCCTCATATTAAATGATATACGGCCTAGTTTGAACTATCTGTAGGCTTTTGACCTTGCGCTTTCTTTTTGTGTGTTTCCTAAGAGGTTTACTTTGGGGGCATAGTCTCAGCCGTTTGAGCACCTGAATAATGCGATCACTGTTCACAAACGTGAGATTCAATCTGCGATGTTCTCAGGGATCCATTGTAAGCATTTCCACGCTCATGCGTTTTGCATGAACTTTCGTCCGACACTTTCCATTACCCGATACCACCGGTAAGCTGAAGACTCCCAATCAGAAACCACCTCCAAGCTGAGTGTGGTTATCTCTCTTTCCCCAACAAACTCCGTGAAAGCTGACCCCTGATTGGGGGCGAACGCAAACTTTGTTTCGCTTGGGGTAGAGGTTTCCTCTGGAGGAGAGAAAGTGCGCTTCCACGGCGAAGGCAGAAGAAGGTAATCCCGTGCTCCTCAATTACAAAACTTTTCGACCAATGTGTTTAGAGGAGAAAGGCAAAATTTCTGTCAAGTTCCGCTCATCAAGATTAAATGGGTAAGTGTCGTCGGTGTGCAAAGTGTAGTACATTCTTCGCTAGCATCTTCAATTTAAGCTATTAAACTAAATGTATCGTGAGGAAACTTGTAGATTCTTCGACCCCTGCCCCTGGGTTGGCAGTGTTTCATTCTTCTCAACTTGAGGGACAAAGAGTGTTCCTGAGGAGATATTTGAGGGTCTGTACTGTTTTTATACACTCCGATCAATCCTATCACGGGACCTCAGGCGCCAAGAAAAAATTCAGTATGGTGCATGCATTGTCATTAACCAGATGGGTGCCATAAAGCGTTCGGATCTCTTCCCTCCCAGCCTCTCGTCCTCGTCCTCCTACCCTCCTTGGGTGATCAACAGATCCCCCCCTCTCCGTCTCCCGTCTCTTTTGGGAGAACGGCTTATCTTCCAGGGACCGACGCCCGCGCCTATTAACGCGGAGCCTTGGCGATGGCCTTACAGAATCCTCACTCCTCCGCACCAAACCCTTCCCCTCCTCCAACCCTCCGCCCCCGGTTCCCCCGCCCCTCCTAAATCCCACCCCTCCGCCAAAGGGGCTACAGTGGATGTCATGGTTTGGCAGGACAAGAGTTACGTCGGCAGTTCCGTAATGCAATTTGGGTGCGGGGCGGTATGCGGGAGCGGCCCTTGGGGAAGTGGTGGGGGGAGGCAGTGTTGGCGGGCGATGATGGAAGGACGGCCGAGGGTTGCGTCCGGGGCGGTTGCGTCCGGGACGACGGGGCGGAGGTGTGCAGTCGGCGGCGAAGGAAGCGGGGGATGGCGGGAGAAGATTCCCCAGGGGAGAACGGGGCAAGGGAAAAGCAGGGGGACATGCGGAGGTTATGCGTCTAAAGGGATCGTGTCTGTCAATACCGTGCACTTGTGTAACCCGGTAGAATGGACGGTGTGGAGGCAAATTCAGTTCTTGTGTATTCAATTTCTTATGGTTCAACGCTATTCCCTCCTTTTACGTATTTATTTGGGTCAAAAATGTACTCTTATTCTGCGTTGCATCAATCCCAAGTAGGTAGTCACAATCGTCAACCAGATGTGTTGCATATTAGAGGTAGAAGAAGTAGCATTACACCCGGGAATCCATACACGGCTGTCACGACCAATTTCTGTCTTGTATTTTATTCTGATCCACTGGTTTAACACTATGAATAGAGTCGGTCCAGTTACTCAAAACTGTAAGTTAATTCACAAGCCACTGTAATATATTCGTGCAGCGCCTTATAATGATCATTAATCTAATAACAAACATTACCACTTGTTCACATGTAACGGGATTTAATTTTAAAAATATCGTTTATGGCTACTTTTAAGATCTTGCAAACTGCATTTCTGCTTTAGAATTGGAATTTAAGATTTTAAGCAAAAAACTATATTTTTCTCATTTTTATGACATGACCCCATATAGAAAGTGATTCGAGAATAAGAGACATTGCTGATTCAAGAATTGTACACCGTAAAAAAATGCGACAGGAGGACGAAAAGTGCCACGCAATCGCTTTGAATCCTGAAATAGAACCCTGGAGACTTAAAGTCATAATAAAACTTAGAAAGTTAAAATCAAATTTATCAACCGTGTAATTGTACTTGTGGTATCCAGTAAGTAGTTCAAATTCCACGCAACAACAGGAAGATTAAAGGATACGTTTCTCCCTTACTCAATTCCCGAATGTAACACTGAGAGTAAAAAACAAAAAAGGGCATAGGTCCTCACCTTGTATACTTCTTCCACTATATTTTCATGGTAGGTGTTTCTACGCCTACAGTAATATACAGTTATAGTGACTCTGGTGGTATTGTGTTGATGTCGATGTACGAGAGAAATGAATTCCGTTAGGTAAGAGCGTACCTTCTTCTTCTGTTACATATTTGTAAAGATTTTAAATAATCTCATACCTGAAAACACCAAAAATTGTCTATTCACACAGATTTTTCAATTTTGAAAGCAAATAATTGCTTTAGCTATCTAACCTGCAAGGAGCACGTCGTTTTCAATCACAATATTTGTTCTAGGGCATTAAACGGCGATATTGGTAATTATTGTCAGTATTTTATGTTTCCTCACATAAACTTAAGTGTTGCTTTGAATAGGTTCACCATTTATATTTATACTGAAGGTGTTGTGAGATTATAGAAAATTATGTTTTGAGGATATAGAGAATATTTTATAAGTATACCGAAAATCACATGCATGACTTTTGGCCGATTGTGGAGAAATCATAGAGAAAATACTAGAAAATATGTTAAAAAAACCAACCGGAAGATAGTTAGAACTAGTAATATATCTGCCAGACCACCAAAGCTGAAAGATTTGTTCGAGGAAGTGTAATTAGTGCTAGACGAGATACGAATAAGAAAAATCTTTCGGAAACGAGATTTATGAAACCTCTTCCTGTTTTATACTTTTCCCTGAATTCTTGATACCAACGAGATGATGCATTAACATAATGAAACTCAACTTAATGATAAGTCAACATAATGAAACATGCTTTGAGGACTATTTTTCCGATAATTTTAATCATTTGATGAATTTACAAGTTGCCATTACACTCTCTATAAAAGGTTTCCTGAAAAAATTGAATGGTTATTGTTAAAAATGTTGTCATTTTGACTTTTTAAACACGCCATGCATTATTTTAAATTAATTTTGCAATAAACACTATTAATAAAATGAAAAATAATACACCCCGCACCGTGCTTTGACAATTGGGTCACAAAGGGGAGGATCATGCTGATGCGTGAAATATATACCGTAGACTGAGCTAAATAGAAATATTAATCACTTAGTAAGAAATATTATTCATATAATCTTTTGTTTATGGTGATGCGATATTTCAAACTATTATCAATTCGGTCACATGCACGCACCTATGACCCCAGAAAATAACTAACGATGCATCTTGTTGCTTGTGGAAGCACGCACAATCAGTTAGTGCATAAATAAAACTTGAAATCATAGAATTAGCCTTTAAAAGACCGAGATGCATGGTCGAGTATCCCATTGAAACAGATACTCGATAATTTATTCATTTATTCAGTCAACAGTCAGAGAGATTCGAGGATTAGATTTGCACTTAGGCCATCTTTGAGCGAGGGTCCCGAATTGCTAGGATAAAGTAAATGGGGCAAAAAGAGTTGGATAATTCCAAGCTCATTGAATAATTCAATTAAACCAGCTCTCTTGTATAAAGATGATTAGGATGCATATGAGGGCATGTGCTCGGAATACGAGAATTGCGATTTAAAATAGATTCTTGGATTTTCAAATGTTCGGGCATTTTATTAATTATTTTTGGTACCATGAAGAAGTTTTAGTAAAAGTAGGAGGAGAGAAGGGTATTTGGATAAATCCGATGACAGGAGGAAAAGTGGATGCGGGACTTACTGAGTATTGGTTGAAGAAAGTGATGATGTAGGTTAGAATGTTAAGAAAGCGAGGTCGTGGGAGGAAAAGATTAGCTATGTTGGACGGAATGAAGGGTTGCTCCATGAATGCGAAAATGAAGAAGTGTAATTATAGAACTTTTCCATTACAAGTCTGCCTTAGCGAGGAGATTATCATTAATAATAATAATTAACCAATGCTTGAAAAGAGATTCCTTAATTTTCAAATAGCTACATGGATGGTTCTTTGGATGAGAGTATCACGTTCTGTAGGCTGTAGTAAGCAGTGCTGCAAGAGATATTTATGTATTATTATAACTAATCATTGTGTTTAAAATTTGGAATAACTTTCATCTCATTGCTTCTTTTTCTATAACTAAGAACGCACGTTCATAAGTTGATTGTCATTTCCGTGAGCTTGAGAGATCTTAAAATATCGCTATCCTGCGAGTTATGCGTCGTGTTCATACATTAATGTATATAATATTGCATATATTAAGGCTACAATGCCTGGCTTATCGGCAATGTGCTAAACGTATGTGTATGAAATGCTGCATAATCTCAAGGATAATAAATTAATTGCTTATACTGATAATACCAATCCGTTGTCCCTTATAATGTTAGATGTAAACACTCGTTTTACTTCAGCGAAATGACCGGTGTGGTCAAGTAATAAACAATGGAATAAGTAAAATGTTGGAGACCCCTGCTGCTCTTTTACCCTCTCCGTGAAAAGGATCAAATAAAATAACACAAAGTGTACTATACGCTCTGGGAAAGCGTGTTCTTCGAATGTACATAAGTATTTGCATTGCCTCCATATCTCTATGAATTAAATTAACTTTAAATGGCGAATTGAATGATCCTTTAAATTTCTACTCTCGAGGATCATCAAAATTCTGTCCTGTGGATTGTAATTCGTAGTTATGGGTATGTGGAGTCAACAATCATGGATAGTGCAATAATTATGTAACTCTAATGTGGCTTCCTAAAGGTTAAATACCTCAGCTAGCCTTAGGGTGATTTTATTAAGGATATATGTACGCTTTAGGGTGCCTCTACGTAGTTTTATAGTTAGGATTTTCAGTCCAATTTTCCTACAAACAGCAATAATATTTGAAAGGACACGGCCAGCGGTCCTGGCGTGGCCGAACAGAATTAAAAACCAATTAGCTTGAATATGCATGTGAAAGAATACATTTTCCGTAATTATGAAAAGTTTGAAAAAGGTGATAAGTAGAAAAAAGGCATTGTTGCCAGTACAAACCTAAGGTCTTCACAGCTTGGTCCGTAACCAAGAATTAGGAGTATTATTTTTTTAGAAAAAAAGATAATATGAGAAAAAGTAGTAAAAATATGCTCAACTTTTTACCGAATTTCTTTCACAATAGTAGATTTTTAAGCGCATAAAGATTTTTAAGCGCATAAAAAGATTCTGAACCGTGTATTCAGCTGCAATATGAATTGTATGTATTGAAAGCGTGGACGCATCCCTGATATGCGCATTGAGCATTACTTTTGTGCATTTATGTATTCAGTTTGAGATTGAAAAACGCGATGCAATGTTAATTTCGTTTTTGTAAGCCTTAAGTAAAGCCATGCATAGCCAACTAACGTATTTCGTTATAGCATCAAATTAATAAATACTTGTGAAATATCGTTGAAGGATGTGTGAATATTTTTGGAAAATATTATAATAGCTTACTTTTACTTTTATCTGAGTTATTCCCTTGCTGTACTTTGTAATGGCTTAAAAATATTTTATTTTATCTAAAAAAAATTACTTCAATTATTTCAGAAAATTTCAAATTCATTGATTGAATTTCGTCATTCCATTTTTCATCTTAATTTGTATCATAAAACAGAATTCACTCTCAATGGGTGCTTTTATATCTTAAAAGTCTGGTTTTGTGTGTAATACGAGTTGGATTCGGAAAGAATCAGATTCAGTTGAAGACTATTGTATTAAAGTCGCTTATAATTTTAGAAAGTTAGTTGTAGCCTATTTTGTGTATCAAGAACATCACTTTAGTGTTTTTCTAAGTTTGTTTGAAATTATTTTCTATTTCCTGTAATTAAATTAAGGTTTATGTTAATTTAATATGTAATAATGGGAATAAGGACGGTACTGATTAAGACTATTTCAGTTTTACTTATACACATTTCGGAGGTATATACTCATTTTTTATTTCGATTATTCCTGTTGGTTATTGGTTCCTCAAATCTTATTAAAAGGGAAAAAGAAAACTTGATATGAAAATAATATGATGCATATGTTAATATTGAAATCGGTATGCAAAATAATATTTATTACTTTGAGTATTTAAAGTACGTTTTTACCTTTACCCTTCAATCTCGTACCTGAGATTTGGGAATTATATCAATAAAAAATTATAAATATAATATTATTATTTTGCATTCATTCTTATCTAGTATAATCCAAGCACATAAATTGCTCAATTTAATTTTCGATATTACACATTTCTACTGAGTCACTGAGTCTATGGTGTTAGTTGAAATCTGGGAGACATCATTCTCACGTTAATATAAAATTGAATTTACCTTTGAGTGAATAAGAATACAGCTCAAAAAGGTTAAGGAGAATCATTTCTTTCGGCGACCACGTTTTCCATAAGATTACGTTTTAAATACTGTCTCTAACGCGTTATATTTAAATTTCCTCTGAAGTGAAAGATACACCTTACCCCCAAAGCTATAGAAGAAAATTAATCTCAAATCGATACGTTTATTTCGAATCAAATGTTGGATCGGTGGCATTCTGCTTTCCCATTATTCCATAAATTGGATACTTTGCTTTAATCCTCCCTCAGGGCTGTCGATCTTCAGGAAAGTCGAAAAACCAATACACATGCGCGAAAGAGAGAGAGAGATGGACGAAGAATTCGGAGAAGAGGTTGGGAGCATTAGGAAGGGATCACGACCCGAATATAAGGATGAGGAAGGCTTGGGAGAAATTCACATAAGGGATATGTATTTGTGTAAAAAACGATTACATGAATTTTATATACATATCCATACATAAATATGTATTTTATTTCAGAATATAATTAGGAATATATAAAATATATATAAAATATTATATATGCGCCGCATCGGGTCAAAGGCCTATTTTAGTTGAAAGTCTCAACATAATCCGTGAATTTCATATTTAAAACATGTCTTCGTCTATTTAATTCATTATATAAGTTTAAAATGATTTGATATCATTTCTATAAGTATTGGAATTTAGGTAATGAAATATTTTCCATTTAATCGAGAAAAAAGTATATTCCTAGAGGAAGCTAGGAGCTGCTCCTTTTTAAACTAAAATAAAATGGATTGAGCTATCAATGCCGATCTTGTTTGATTTGAAACACGATCTCCGATCCAAAATCTGCGAGTTAGTATGGTGTCATCAAAATGATTTTTTTCAGTTGTGACTGTGATATCAAAAATCTTAAAAATTACAGTATAACTACTACTTAAATGAGCAATATAGGACATGTATTGAAGACCTTTTGCTCAGGATTAGGAAGATTTATTTTTCAAAGAATAAACGTCTCATGAAAAGGTCTCTCAATAATTTATCCAGAAACCAATTTCATACCAAAAGATCTATAAAAGAAAATGAATCGATCGATTCAGAAATTTCGTCTGGTATGATCCGAGAGAATGCATGAAACTTAACCTTAGCAATCCACGGTTCATCAAAACTAGATGTTGCTGAGACTCATCATTTGCTCATTTACAAAAATCCTATTCAAAAAGGATCCATCGCACAGTATTTTAGGGTGGTCGTGTAGGATGCCCTCCTAGTTTGAAGTTGACTTATTCATCTCGGTTTGCTCTTCCTATATTTCATTCCAACAGGATAAAAGGCTATTAATGGTGCCTTCTACTGTTGAGCTAATGACACAAACTATGAGATTTATAATCGTGCCGTCATAACATGAGAAACGGTCGCTAAAATAGCTTTAGGGGGTGAAAAATAATTTCCATGCACCCATTCAGGGCGTATGATCCGAAAGGTTGAAAATGTCAAAGCCTCACTTGATCCTGCTTAACTATTACACTTCAATAGCCATTACAGAGTTCATCAAATCACTTCAATTGAGTGCGACACGTTATTAATAATTAATGTTTTTTAAACGTGATAACATTTCCCTCGTCAATTTTACTCAATCATAAAGCTGAACACGATCAAAAAATCTTATCAGTCAGCAGTTGGTGGTTGGAAGCTTGGCTTGCTGTGCTTCCAAACTCTGCTCTCTATAAGCTAGATTCATTTCTTGGTTGCGTGCATTCAGTCTCATTTTCCTTCATCAGCATGACGTATTTCGTTTTATGTCCCCCCTCTTTAGTTTTTACATCTGCGTTTCCTTTCTTTACTGCCCTGTGGAGTTCAACGGGCCTAAGAATAATGTAGACCATTGTAGCAATAAACTATAAACGCGTCAAATTAGTGGTACGCTAACGCATAAAAATCTTTTAAATATTTGTTCAGCAAAATGTAATCGTTGTGTCTATGTCATCACTGTGAAATGTGAAATTGATGACAAAATCCTTTCTCCCATGAATGATGATCATACCACCATCCATCAAATGAATCACTGCTTTGTTTCTTTAGTATCATCAAAGTTATCTTACTTTCTAAATGTAAATATACTGCGACTGTAGTTGTTTTTGTAGCTTAAAGGTGGCAATTTTAGTCTTGTTGAGGACAGTAACGGTGTAATGCAAGTCGGTTAGAGATAGATGGGAAGGCCGCTTCCTGTAAAAAAAATCCTTAAATATTTCATCTCGTAGACTTTTTACCATTTCCGGGCTACTTTTTTTGTTTTAAAAAAATACAAAAAAAAGTGTTTTAAATTATCAATTCAATTGGTTTACCATAAGAATATTTTTGCCCGGCTCCGGGAGCGGGGACGTTGCGAAATCCCGTCCGAGGCCAAACAGTGAAATTCCAGGTAATATTGATCGAGATTCATCCGTTAATTGCTGAGTTTATTTTAAAACATTCAGCAGGATGAGGAGAGAAGGCGAGGAGAGAGTGACGCACATTACTTCTACGAAAGGAGAGGAGGAGTCTCTTGAATTTAGTGCGTCTGTTCGAAATGAGCGGCGGAAAGTTTCTGCAAGGGATTCCGGTTGGCGGTTGCGGAGACAGCCGTGGGGTTGGAGTGGGGATTGCTTTGGGAGGCCCGAGAATGAGACGGCGTGCGCGGCGGGAGGGACGGTGGGTGTCGGCAGACGGAGAAGGCTCGGCTGGCTGCGAGAAACAAGGGTCTTTTATTTCGCGGCAAAACCAACCCTGATCCCTTCTTGCATTTACAACCCATTGGGGATGCTTGGTCATTAGTCGCCAGGAATTCCGTTTGGGCCGAGGGGTCGGGCGGAAGCCGCACAATTACGTTCATCATGCCGGAGATTTGGACGGGAATAACGGGTGAGGGGGAGTGAAGGGCGGGGATGATAGGGCGAGGAAAGCGGTAATGGGGTGAGGGAGCGGTGGCCGGGAGAGGGGGAAGGAGGGAGAGGTGGTGGGAGGAGGGTAG
>LYUA01000353.1:130613-141678 GCA_002093875.1 Calopteryx splendens
TCTCTCTCCCCCCCCCTACTACCCTCACCCTACTACCCTCACCCTCCTCCCCCGCCCCCGAAAAAATAAACAAACCTCCATTAGCGATCGCGGCTCGGGAGCGAGACATCTCAGGTGGCGAATGTGATGGACGGCCGTGGAGGAAATATCCCCTCACGTGTGCGTGTACGGCTGCATTTGGCCTCCTCGGAGAAATTTGGAATATATCGTCGTATGGATTTCGAGTTTCCGAGGGGCTGATGCGGAAAGCGCTCTCTAATGGCGTGGTGTATTAGTGTTTCTGAGGTTTTACAGTTCGCGAGCGGCCTATTTGGTCTTCCCTTGGAGTATGCTTTCAGAGTAATGAGAGGCTCGGGGAGGCCCCCATAAAACCGAAATCGACTCTATGAATAGAAGATATTGAAAGGAGCAAAAGAAACACTCGGGCGAAGTCAAAATGACACCAGGCTTGAACGCTTAAGACCTTCGTGCATTATTCGTTTGTTCAAATTTCTATTATGGCCTATGATAAAAATGGCTAAATAATAATGACTATAAACTCGCTTGCAATTCTCCGTTAACAATTCTTTATCACAACTTTTGCTGCCTACATTCTATTACGTAATTTTTACCTGAAAATGCAGTAGGCGTCTAAAGTACTTAGTTTTAATGAAGCATTTTTATATTGGGAAATGACAAGCGTTTTTCTTTCCATTATGTTAGAGTTGGACCACATCATGCTCATCACGCTCTAAATAGTTCTTCAGGAATTTTCGTCAATTGGACAACTTTCATAGTTTAGATTCATAGTTAACTTCACGAATCACTAGACTGGCATGGGTCTCCAAGTACATAAAGTTTATCTTGAAATTTTTATTGATTATTTCACAATGATTAACGGAGTGATTTTTAATTTAGATAATGGCTTATAACACGGTGGAATATAACTTTCGGTTCCGTCTAAACCGAATAGATACAGCTGTTCGAATCGCTGACAGTTTTCTCATCTGATGGAGGTTTCATCCAACTGGCATTCACGCAACTCCATTGTGATGATTTATCTTCAAAATCTCCGGAACATTATAAAAAGAGCCCAAACGAACTCAGGGAAATGTTGGGAGTGTGGAGTGTTGCAGAAGTGTTCTAGTCCCATTGATCATCGATTCTCGGCCGGTGTGCTAAGGTCCACTGGAGTTCCGGGAGAGGCTCACAGGGGTGCAGGTAGATTTTTCAATACAAGATAATTAAATACTTCCTTTGATCGTGAAGTCTACAATAAAAATAAGCACGACGGAAAGAGAAGTCTACCGCACAGATAATAATAAACATAGTAGCATAGAAAACAGAATAAAATATAATATAGATAATTATAATTTATAAATCTAATACAGGCCATATTATTTTAGTAATTAGCTTATGTGTCTCGAGAGGTGAAAAGGATTGAAAATCACTACCTTAATTCTTCAGTTAAATGTGCGCCAATGTTCAGCATTGCAAAATTTCTGAGATCATTCCGTCTATGGCGGAGAAAGAGAAGGATTTGGATTATTGTATGCAATCCTTATGTTTTTCCCAAATCCCTTTGATTCACGATTATTTTTGAGTTATTGGACCAGAAAAGCAAAAAAAAAAAGTTCGTATTAAATGGTATCTTGTCCGCTCACAGGTAACTTCAACGTGAGTGGAGGGAAAAGTGAAGGTGTTCGCAGTGAAAGGATGAAATTAATTTGAAGAGGCGACGACGAAGAGGTAGGGAGTTAGAGCCTCAATGGGCATCGAGAACGAAAGGGTCCAGGACGCTTGGTGAAAAATGGCGGAGAGACCAGATCAAAAGCTATCAGCGTGTGGTTTCCAATCTGCTAGGTCGTTGTTGGCCGGAGTTGGTAAGCTCTTAGCGCGTTGGGAAGGAGCAATATTTGAGTAGGGGAAGGACGACTCGACGGTTCGGTGAGCACTTCAACGGATCCGGGAACGGAGAGAAATGGATCGAGACCAAAGGCATTCGGGACTTTCACCGGTCGTGATCGAGTTTGACAATAAGCATCTCAGAGCGCAGGGAAGGACGCGTTTTGCCCAAAAAGCGCTAACTTGAACAGTAAAGCATGAGTTATGGGACTCAAATGCAAATGTAGGGATTAATTCTTGTAAATTTTCTCCAATTTTTAATGAGCAATACGCATTGCTTGTATTCCGTCAGAAAGACGTGGTTCTTGCACCTCATGCGACGTTTATTATTCAAAGCGATCTGCTAGTTCTTTTAAATGCTTTTTTAAATGTTTACGTTGGAACTCGTATTCTTTATGTAGAGATGTCACATGGTGTCAATTGGGACATTTCGTGAAATTTCTTTTTAACTGAAAACACCTTTACATGGAAGGAGGGTCAACCATTGCGAATTTTACAGTATTTTTGGGGAAAAATCAAAATTACAACTTAAAATAAGTTTTCAGGTCAACTTATGAAAAACTCTACAAAAATTATATGCATACAAACGATACCTATATGACGTCAATGCTTGTATATTTACCGTTATTTAGCATTTGTTTTGAACTAATCAAACTAAAAATATCTATCAAATGTTTTGCAAGAAAACATTCAGAAAATTTTCCAGCCGTGATCATCATAAGGTTATTGAGTTTTCACAGAGGAATAAGTTTAAGACTTCGTTTTAGCTTCTGCTAACCAGTAGGCTTCTTTTAATTATTCTTCAATCTTCTGCCCTCTTAGCATTCAAAAATTCGAGATAATATAGCATCGACATGATATTTTATTCCTTTGAAAAAATTACAGCTGGCCCTTTTGTTAACAACTTTTGTAACTACGAAGCTAAGTGAAGTGAAAAAATGTACGGTGTAGCCGAATAATTGCGAACATTCCCAATCAATTCGTTGCATGCACATCAAATTTTTAATTGTAACTGAAAATATTTCCGCATTCCCCCATAATATACCTATTGCATTTTCTCAACGACCAAGCTTCAGAGCCGTACGAAACTACGCTCAGAATCATAGTTTTCACAAATATTTCCTTTACATCTTTACTTAAACCCCTTCTCACCTACTCTCTCCTCGCAGTAAAATCTTCTGTACCTAATTCAATTCTTCTTTTAACGCCATTACTAATTTTATCCGTTCTATCATTAAAACTTCCTAAATGAGATAAGTTTTCTACCTACGTTAATGCATGCCCTACAACTTTAATGTTTAACTTAGCCTTCCAATTTCTTGATAAGCGTATAACCTACGTCTTCTAATTATTAGTTCTCAACCCACACCGATCTCATTGGTTTATTACTGCACTTAGCAATATTTGCCATTCCTTGGATGGCTGACTACCAAAAGCTTAAATATCAGAAAACCTATTTTCTTTGAGAAGCTCACCGCCTACTCTTATTCCTGCTGCACCTATTTTCCAACTCTATACATGTGAAAAAGGGCAACCCTATCTTACTTCCCTAGCCATCGTTAGGTGCATCCTGATTTTCCTTCCAATACGTTCACCTATGCAGCCTGAGGCATTTACAAGTTTCTGATAAATCGCCTATCCCAATAATCTACTTTAATCTTCCGCGAAAAGTCATTAATAGTGCCCATTGTACTCAGTCGATCTCCACTCGAAATTCACGAAATAAACAAATACCTCCCAGTTATTTTCTTTGCTCCTTTCTATTATTGATCTCAATTGCGTTGGCATCACACGCCCTTTCTATGCCAAAAGTTAACTTCCCCTTGCTAAACATTTCTCCCTCACCTCTCTTTTTGTTGAGGGACGTTAGAATTCCCTTTGTAATGGAATGTAACGGCACTTCGGCACAACGGCAAAAATTCTGCATTATCCCAAAAGCTAATCCAGCCCATTATAAAAAAATCTTTAAATTCCGTAAAATTTGTCTGATACTTTAATTTTTCAAAGTTTTTTACAAGATCAATAGAACCGTAGGGTTTCCGGCGGTCGGAGAGTCCATAGTTGAAAGTATAATTTTTATAACCAGTTGCTAATTGTTTGTAATTTTATTAAAACGTTTAAGAAATCATGGGGAAAAGATAATGTTGATAAATCCTGCGTACGCACATGGCAATTTCTCAAAATAATCCAGCTTCTAAAAAGGATCCGTTGTAGTCTGCCTTCTTTTTGAATTGGTGTCGATCTTAGCAAGATTGCCTCGGTGCGCCAGCGAATAGAAAGCAAGATTCACTCTGTGCATTGGTAAGACACCATTAAACCTCAAGCTGAAGGAGGTACGAGGAGGAGTCAAAGGCACGCGCAACACTCTCTCCTCCGTCCGCATTTCTCACACCAGCCCTCCCCTTACCTTGTTCTTTTGCTTGGATTTCGTGGGACTTTGAAGTTTCACCGAGATGCCAGATAGTTGGAGGGGTTTGGAGGTGGGGGGTTACGAAAAGTTTTAACAGTAACCCCGAGCGAGTAGCACAATGAGAAGGGGAAAATGGGCGGGGGAGGTATGGTAGGTCGAGGGAGGAGCAAAAGAGATGCCTGTTCCCTTCTTCCCTTCTTTTTTTTTAGAGATGCTCGCTCCCCTTCCCCCACCTGGCAGAAGCACCTGCAAAAGCATTATTCATTGCATCTATTCGACGAAGATGGCACCTCTTTACTGACGACGTGGAATTCCACTCCCAACGCGGGGCGCTGTCGTAGTAAATCAGTCGTGGCTGAAGGCCGACGCGAACACTTATGCCCTCGAGATCAAAGCGCACCAAAGAGGGAGGGGGATTAAAACATTTCGCCATGTGACCCAAAAATGCATAGGAATTGGGGCCAGGGGACTTGGGACACACTTTAACGCTTGCACCCTAATCGGATAGGGAGGAAATAAATTTTGGATCAATTTATTTAGAATTTTTGTTCTACCTTTGGTATCAGTTGCCCATTTTTTACCCCGAGCCAGGCCTATTGATGGGAACTTTAGCATAATGGTGAATTTATGCCAATTAACTTAAGCAATGACGATAATTCTCCGGTAGTTTTGAGCGTGAGACTTTTATTTATTCAATAATATAAAAATAGAAAATCGAATGATAACTTGAATGGAATAATAATCTTTATTCTTCGCAATTTCTGCAGTTATATACGTAAAAAAAGGAAAGGAGCGAACTAGAATATAAAAAACCAATGATTATTTACTAATCTTAGGAGTAAAATGAAAAAAAATTATTAATATTTATTAGTTGCTTGGAATAAATACTCACCGCCATTTTTTATGGCTAATTCTTTTTATTATGATTTTCTTTCCCAAGTTAGAAGAAAAATATTTCACAGTTGGAGCATATTGATATTTAAAATCCCTCTTCTAAAAAAAACTTTAACTAATTATATCTAAGTGATCTTTTAATGGCGTTTATTGTGCATTCCGAATTTTTCCATTGAAATCACGAGTTAATTAATGCAAGTGATATCATTCTCAATATTCCTAATTCACCGGGCGTTTATTGTATTTCATTCCTCTTAGTTTAACGTTCATTCAAGTTAGTCCTAGATGTTGATTGTGAAATTTCTTGTAGTATTTATATTGAAGCTGGCTGTAGATGAGCATATTTTCTCAAAATGATCATGTCGGTATATTTTAGTATAAAAGGTAGTTGCGCGCTACCCTTCACGTATACCTAGTGGTTGCATGTGGCGCTTTAGGTATTGTGTATTACAATTGCTTGTGTCCCTTTACTAGGTGCATGATCCCCCCTTTATATATTGTGTCATTCCTTTAGTGCATGCTTGGTGTTAACTCACCCCCTGCCACACATCCTAGCGGTGGCTTGCATGGTACTATGTGTCAGTAGATGTATACTATGTTTCACCACGGTGCTTCAGATTCATAAAATGCTATTTTTAAGGATGCATAAAACTTCAAGGAATTTCACTGGAGCAGAGGACAGGTTTAAAAATTTAAGCGAAAATATCTTTAATGATGTTGTGTCCATTCTAAAACCGGGATAATTGTTTTGGAGGCAAGAGTATAGAACCGGGTGGTAGGGGAAAAAGGACGTCTCTCGTCAGAGCACAAGGGATGGGTATGTTTAAGATTTAAGTAGCAATCTTCAAAGGAGCCACCCGCTATTCCCTGGATGCCTATGAGATTTCACAAAGAGGAGCATCTGACGGCACACAAGGCAGAGGCAAGTATAAGTGGGCGCTTGCGAGCGCCGTTTCATGGAAAGGTGCCTTCCTCACCTTATCCCGTTTTCCAGGACTCAAAGGGAGGTGGAGATGTTGAAAGGCACCCATTTGAAGGAATTGATAAAAAGAACCAAACCTGGAAACGCATTGTAGGAAAAGAAGAAAAACTTTCCCTCCTCTCCCTTCGATCGAGCGGGATCTTTTGAACCTTCACAAAGGGCACGTTTGAATAACGCCCAATAACTAATGGAGCGGTTTTGCATCCATCTTTTCTTTGATATTTGGAAAAGGTGCTCACAACCTCGGCGGCCAATTCTCTACACAACCCTTTCCTCAGCTCTCCACGAGGCGTTTAATCAGCCAACATGCTCTCGCAGTCTCAATCACCTTTAAGGCGCGTTCGGTCGATTTAGTTACCAGTTGATTGTGACTGGGTGGCAAGACGGGAAGTTTATTTCGTTTTAAACACGTTATATCATCGATCGGCCATGCAATGGGCGCACTGGGCGCATGATCCAAAATGAAGCCCATACGCCCTTCATTTGTCGTGACGCGCAACGTTTAGTGTGCTTCGTAATCCAAAATTTCGTCATCACTACGGGTCATCAATTCTAAGATAGGTTTGACACATCTCTCCCACACCCCTATTGGCTAACCTCTTCCAAAACTTAACTCGCAAAGTTGAGATCTCCTGCCGTAAAAAGTTATTTGGGGGTCCTTGAGAAATTAGCGGACTTCCTTCAGACTTAAAGTCATATAAATTTGACTTTTGTTGCCATCGTTGAAGATGACCTCTGATTTTATGAGGGGCATTTCAAAATCAATTAGCTGTGAAATTTGAGAAGAATAGACGGCTTTTCTTTGAGACGGAAAAGTTTCTGGGGTGCGACCATGGATTGAGTTTTATCGCTACGAACCCACGACGTGATTCTCCTCTTGACCACACTTTTGTGATCGCGGATCTTCCGGCCAAGTTCCAATGATCCATGATAGCGGCAATATATAACTTCATATTGGTACAAAATTAAAATAATACCTATAGAGTTTTATTTATCCATCACGTTAACAACGATAACACGAGCTCGTTAGAAAGACCCACGACAGCGCACCTGGACTCTCAAACGATCTGTCTCAATAGACAAACTTTACTGTGAGAAGACTTCACAAATGAATAGTACCGGCTTTGGTCTAGAGTCACTCGAACAAGGGTGTGCGTGCGGTCGTGGGGATGATTTTGGTTTACAATGACACAAATTTTAAATTCCTAGCTGAGATGCGCCACATTGGGCAAAATTTGGAGGATTCATTGCAATTGAAACGCATGCTAGGCGGTTTCGCGTGTGTTCAGTGGCTTATATAGGTCAAGTCGCGTTTAATAGCATGAGTTCCTGTTCCAACAGTGAAAGGGTCCGAGTGTGCAGCTACTAAAAGCAAGTCTCGAAAAGTTGGACAACACGAAAGAGAAGGATTCGGCCGTCCGTTGAATTTCAGAACGCACTCTAATTTTCGGCTCCATATGGCATTTCAATGGACAAGTGAGGGTGTAGTGCGCACTGAAAAATTAGGGATCCGCTCTATGTTCTATATGCAAACTTACCGAATCGCTGTTCACGAAAGCAACGTTCCCAATTGGCACGGACTAAGTAATGAAATAACGAGCCCTGCGACGTGACCACTGAAATCGTATTCATTTCAGTCCATTATTTCCCATTCTTAGAAATGTCTTCGCAGTCCTCTGCTCGTACATTGTTTACCTTTCCTCGAACTCCGTTACCTGAAAACAAATAACTGACTGCATTAAGTTTTATCATGTGAAGTGATCAAAGGTTTATTAGAAAATTTAGATTTTGCTCAAACCGTTTGCTGGATATGTCCATAAATCAGTTCTACGGTTCGCTTTTTAAGGTTATTTTAAGGTTGGCAAGTTTGGCCATAAACCAATAAAAAAGGATGCTGTATCAATCTTTAGGAAGAGTGTTTTCCATTGGAATTCAAACATACAATAAAAAGTTACCTCACGAGCAGAGACAAAATAGTCATACCTATATTTTTCTCACTGGCTATCGATAAAAAAAATGCCTTGCGCTGCCCTACTCGAATTTGAGTATTTTTGATACCAATATTCAGAAGTCGGATTTTAATTTTCTCCGAAGTTAGGTCTTCTAATTCCAGTTGACGGATATCATTTCACGGACATAGGATCCTTCGAGTTCACGTTGTTCCCGTAGTATCACATTACAATCAACATCTCCGTTATGTTGAATATTCATAAACTATTTCTCTTCGCCCTCATGTTATTTGTTTAGAGCAAGCAGAACAATGTTCAAACGTGTGCTAACTTTTAAAAATATCAGCGACTCCGTTAGGTTTTATTTATCATTCCTTTCTCTGGAAGAACCTTCAAAGGGAATTTGTCAAATCATAAAGGCGGCGTAAAAGCCTAGTCGCCAGTGCGTTCAGCTATGAGCCCAGCTAAAACACAACCTATATGACTCTCCTGGAAAGGAAACGGCAGAGACTTCATAAGGAAAGGAATTAAACTCCCTGCCCAAAATGCTTGACTTTTTAATGGCGAAAGGCTAGGAAATTATATGAGCTGCTTGTCAAACCGACTTACGACTCATTGACAGTTTCCCTTTCTTTATAAAGGTATAGAGTCTAAACTTTACTTTTCAATCAATTATCATAAATCTGTCCTACCCATATGCCCCACTAAATCCTCCTCCTTAATAATCTTGTGCAAAAATAGTTTTTTAATATATTTCTTGTTTTCTACAATTATATTAATATTTTTTACTCTTTTCTCTAGCTCTTTAGCGTTGCTTTAAAATTGTATATTTTCTCTTAATTCTCTTTCGGAGGAAAAAGTCCTACGTCAATTAATTAAAAAATTCAAGTAAGTCTCCATATTTCATGTATTTTCCTGGGAAATATTAACTCGTGATTCATCAAGAAAGAAATAGACACGCTTAAATGAAAATAGTTAAGGTAGAACATAATTACATGAATCTTGCTACACCTAATTCCTGATTAAATAAGTTTCGTTTCTCGGGACTGTTTCCCCTCAAACTTGTCATCTTTTTTTGTTTTTCAAATATTTTGCTTTTCCATGTTACTCATCATTAATTAAACTGGTCTCAAGGAGAACCATCAAACCTCACAGTAACCACATTCAGATCGTTCAAGAATATGCATCTCCTCCCATTTTCTCTGTAGTCACGACAATAACACCATAAAAGATTTAACTCCGCTAATTATTCCCCAACAATTTAAATGTTCAATTAAAATTTAGTAACTGCAATTGATTTCCGACAAGAAAACAAGGTGCTTACGTTCCGTTTATAAACCGTCTAATTAGTCTTAAAAGGTTTAATGAAGAATAGGCATGCTTTGTCATTCCTTTACCCTAACGATTCTGCGGCAGTGCTTCTAGTCTTTTAAAATCTCTAATTCAAGCATTATTGATCCTCGGTGCATATTTTAGTTCAGTTTTATTTGGAATGATTTCTGTCACATTTCTTCGTCTAGTAACACAAGAGTTAATTCTTAAAACAAAAGCTGAAACAACCAACCAATGGATCCCACCTTATATTATGTATTCGTGCATTGTTCAAATGCCTATATAACTTATAATTTTAATAATATTTATTAGTCCAAAGATCATGTGCATGATATAAGACAGGTCAGCTTTTGTATAATTACAAATTACCTTATATAAAATATATGAAAGCTCTATATTACCATGGGTTTATATAACACTCCTTAAGAGAAAAGAAAGAATTACTAAGTAACCATGAGGCAGCTATGAATTTGAAGTTGCTATCCGTGATGGATTCCGCACTTATAGGTAGGTAATTAAACAACCTAACCTCTGGTGAGTTCAAAAATTGTGGAAAAACTAAGTTTTATTTATCTTTAATGACTATTATACTATATGAAGTATTGTGTGAGTGGGCATTACTCCTTATATTCATATTTATAATATTTTCCTTAGTATACACAAGAATTTTCATAAGAATTGTCATGTGTATACAAATTTTCACCTGTCAAAATAGAATTCCCTTTAAAATTGGGTTTGCAGTGAGTGTGAGGTTCAGCCCCCACAAGTGCCCGTACAGCTTTTTTTTGACACAGTAAAACTCGATTAATCTCCGCACCATTCCCCCATATGCGTTTACCTTAGAAAATTATGCTACGAAAGAAAGAAAATTAAACATTCTGCAGATAGATCTATGTTACCTTAATCCGCAATGCTCGGATCAGAAAAGCAATTCGCGACAGGCTCTTACAAATAATGGTAATGTGTATATCCCAAGATCCAAAGATCCAAAGATTTATCCAAATAAATCCTGGTAGTTTAACAGATACAAAATCTTGCAATATGCCTTCTAGGATTAAAACCAAAGATTGTTTTTTCTCGGTATTCAGCAAGAAACCATTTGCAGAAAACCACTTAATAGCTTCATCCAAAGCAATACTTATACATATGTTCACGGTATCACAATCATTAATTGAGTTATACAGTGCAGTATCATCAGCATAGAGCACAGCAATGAAAGTCCCAATGCTATTAAAATCATTCATCATAATTATAAAAAGTAAGGGTCATAACAGAACCCTGCCATTTCATGTGCACCACATGAAATGGCAGAGCTATGAGAATTATTGCCTTTCACATTGACGGACGATACAAGTACCTACGTTTACTCACGTAGGTTTAAATGCATCCAAATAAATTACATATACAGAAAATGGGGCTCGTACGGGGCTCGTAGAGTGCAAGTTGTAATACTTTCTTCTCCTGTGGTGTCAACCTTGGAATGGAAACTAATTTATTGCGCTTAGTTCTAATATTATTTTTCTTCACCATCAGCGTTAATCAACTATAATTAGGCAAACAAGTATGAAGGTATTTTTCCTGTTTACTAAATGTATATGATGTGTGGTGAGTGTT
>LYUA01000353.1:196086-216885 GCA_002093875.1 Calopteryx splendens
CTAATAGCCTTGAGATTTATACTCGTTTGAGGAAATTATCAGGGAAATGTCAAGGACTTTCCATTGGGGAGTATCACAATTTGCTACATGGTATTTATTTTTGCTCCAATCCGATAGAACAAGAATTCAATAAAACGAGTGATTTTATGGGCACCGTGAGGTCTTGTTTTATCGAGGTTACACTGTAGTATGGATATTAAATTGCAACACAGTGGATGAAACAAATATCTGGAGAGTTCATTGCATATAATGAGAATTATTATATATTAAAAAAATGTTTGTATGTTAATAAGTAATAAGGAGACTAATTATATACCTGTTTGAGCGAGGAGTAACATTCGGTGTGTTAGCTATTGAAAAAAATCTTCGTGAGCTCCCTCGGTTTACTGCCTTGTTCTCTTTAACAGTCAAGGGAGTTCTTATATTATCAGTTGATGGCGTCCCTATAAGGCCCTTTGACTGAGGAGTGAAGAGGACATCACTTTCTGGATTTATGAATGATGACCAATATTCTGATGGTATTCTCATCAGAGCCTCAATTATCTGAAAAAAAAAAATGAAAATGATCACAACCTCCCAACCAAGCAAATGACAATTTCTATTAAAACCTAGCAATTTATAAATGTAATGCCACACACTACAAAAATCAACATGAACGTTAGTTTATAGGTGAGAGTAGAGCTCACACAATGGTGCACGAAATCCACACATCAGGGTAGGGTGGCTATTACCTTTCCCTGTCTAGACCTTCCCAGGAAGACCTGGTATCCAACTAAACACAGCTTGGGAGAAGCTGGAGGTACCCAGAGGGCTTGAACCAGAATTGAAACTGGGCTCTCCTGTCATAAGCTAAGTGCCCCACACTGGACCACACCCACAAATATAATACAAAAGGATAAATTTTAAATATTTATGTTACCCCTTGCACTATTGTAGTTACCTATTTCAGTGCAATTTTCTGGCAACTAAAAGTTCACAATATTTGTAAGCTTAGCAATCAACCTGATCCAAAAATCACCACATAAGAAATAAAAGTTGTAACAATTGTAACATTGATAATTAGCAATTATAATGCATGTATTAACAAACAAATGAGACTATCAGTCCATAACTTACGACTTTAAAAATGACATGTTTATTCTACCATGTGACAATTCTGGATTTTGTCCAATATGCAGACACATTAAACCACGACATGGCTGACGATATTGATTTTTAGGCAAATCATAAATATACTCTATGCTCAGTTCATGAAGTACTACTGTGGATTTAACTAAAATTTTAAGATCTTTTAGGTTAAGCCAATGATCATCTTGTTCAGAAAACGAAGGGCACCAGATATCCCTGCAACCCTTGCATCCAAACAGATGGCATGAAACATGTGGGTGTCTGCATTACTTGCATCACCCCTTACCACATCCAAAAATAAATATGTACAATAAAATAATTGACACAAATGAACCTAGTATTGCTCTCTAATTAACCTTTATCTTACAAGGTTTTCCCCAGGCCTTGACTTACTGGGTGAGATTTTTTAAATTTATACAATGAAATAAGTAGTTTGATGGGAAAAAATTTTAACAAAAAAGTATGCTTTTGACATTGTTGACATAAACTGTATTCACAGGGAAGGAATAACCTTTAATAGACAAATGCCACAAACTTTTTTTTTAGACAGGAGTACAGGCTACAGCCCTGAGAGAGGCACGATGAGGAAATGTGCCAAACAATCACACTTAAGAGTCCAGACATTTTTTTGTATCTTAGAGACATTGTTGTAAGATAAAGGTTAATGTTGAGAACAATATTATCTTTATTATCAATTTCATGCACAACTCATATTCCAGACATTTATGTGCACACTGGAGTCATACCTGATGCTGTGTCCTTGTTTCCTTATACATTGCTGCTGGAGATACGTCAATGCAAGAGTATCCAGAAACAGTGGGTCCAAAAACCTTTGCAAGATTTGTCGCAGGCATCTTGCAATCACGGCAGGACGCAACCCTACAACAGTGTTTACCAATGTGGTTAATATTAATTATTTATAAAGACATGCCTGATAATTAGGGTCAACAGTATAAAGAGACAGGTGACAATTAGGAAATTCTAATTCTACATAATTTCCCAAAAGCCAGCACAAGGGTGCATAGCAGGTGGTGTTTGGATACCAGCCAGGGATGAAATAAGTTAAGGATAGTAATAAATAATAATAAGATAAGGTAAGGGTTTCTGTAAAGGGAGAACATGCATGCTAGGTACTTGAGATTTTTTCTAATTGTGTTGCACTCGAAAAAAAATCCTTAAAGGCAGCAAAAATTCCATTTATTATCACACCAGAGTGGAAACATTAAAAAACTCAATTATTTTAAATTTTAATCTCAATGAAATATAATAATACAATAAGCACTGGTATGAGCTTTAAATATAGGTATATATTTGCTAAGGGACACTGCATTTTAAGGAAAGTTGTATTTGTATGGTATCAAATATTTATTAGATAGACACAATTTACCAGTATTTATAGAAATAGAGTCGTCCAAGTATATGTGACATGTTATGCAAAAATTAAAATTATATAATGCAACTGCATGTGATTACCCTAATATGCAAAGATATACCTTCAAGGAAGACATTTCCACCCATCAATCTCTTCATCTACACTCATATAGATATTCTGAAAACTTTGAAATACCAAGACAGGCAAACTACATCTTAGAGAAAAACCAATATAAAATTATTACTTAAAAGAGAATTAATTCAAACCTAAAACAAAACTTACTTCTGCAAGTGAAGAATGAGATATGCCAAAGTATCCCGGTTTGGTTTAGGCAATTCTGAAATGGCCTGATAAAGCAAGGCAACAGAATCTCCTTGGTCAGTCACTTCTGCCGCTCTTGCAAAGTCATGCCACAAGGCACGTGTTATCAAGGGCTCGCTCAGGTTGCGAAGGAAATCTTTCAAGACGCCACACACCACATGAATGTCATATCCATGGAGATTTGGGGCACCCTTCCCGCGCAGAAATTTCTCCTGTGTTTACAAGAGAGTGAGATATTGATGGCTATAAGAACTAAATGGTTATATAGTCTTCTATAAAGCATCTGAGTTAAAATATACAGCAGTGTTCACATAATACAAGAAGTAGCTAAACATTCTAAATTCATTATATAAAACGTCTAAAGTTTAACATTGGCCAAAAACTCAACTTTTCAACCACTTCTGTTGGTTGGGTTCTTCATTAACTGTTACTTCCCAAGTCTGAGAATGAACATCTTATCATTAATGTCATTGAAAGTTTGAAGACCCTTCCAACCAATTAAATGAATTTCTGAATATCACTTGATATATGTAATGAATTCATTATGAGTGAAATACCCATGTATAGTCAACAATCAACTACATCAATAACTATGAAACAGTATAATAATTAAAAATCTATCTTATGGTAAAGAAATATAAACTGGAAACAAAGGAAATAAAAATGCAAGCGGATAAGTGTACTCCTTTCCGAATCATTGACTGAGACTGAAACTTGAACACACTAGGACAAGTGCAATTGCTGAATAAATATGGGGAGATAGGTAATAAGGTACTAATTTGTGGCACAAATATTTGAGTTGGAATGAAAGAGTCATTAAAGAATATGGATTGAATTCAATGGTAAATAACACGAAAAGAGAATAATGGTTGGATCATATAGAATAGAGAATGAACGAGAGTCAAATCACCATACAAATATATGAAAGAAGATGAATGGTTTGTGAGGAAGGGGGGGCCTGAAAAAGTCATAGTTAAATGAGGTTGAAGAGACTTATGATGAGGAAACTAAAACTAAGGAGCAAAAGTCCATTTATGAAATATGTTAAAATGGATGATAAAAACCATGTATCATTGTCAGAAGAACTAAAGGGGGAATGGATAGTGCATATTCAGAAAAAATTACCAATGCTGCATGCCATTTGAACATCATGTGATTGTAGTAGTCATGCTCTGGTTTTCAGGGTTGAAAGCTCTTGTCACATCTCAAAATAAAGTTACTCCACAAACATCTGTATCACATCAATTAAACTTCCAAATACAAGGTGGGACACCAGTTGAATAACAGTCTTTAGTGAAATTTAAGTGAAAGTTGTGACAAAGCAACCAACCTAACCAACTAGCTCAATTTGACCGAATAAGATTTTTATGAACTTATTATTCACTTAAATTTCAATGTTAAACAATTTTTTGTTTACTTTTACTGGTGATATTATGAGAATGCTACATGTTTATCTTGTAAGAAACTTGTTCTTTCTGATTGTACTGATTAGCTGCAACCATAAATCAAGGATAAAACATCCATGGAGGAAAATGTATTTCATTATCAAAGGAGGAAGTATGTACATTAGCTTTGACACACATAAGATGCACCTAATATCTTGGAGAATACTCAAACAATATATTGAAGTGCTAGTGCATGGGCAGTTCTGGCTCAACTAAGGGTTTCCTTCTGTGAGTGATAAATAAACAAACACCACAGCCTAAGAAGCAGAGCCACTCCGCTCACTTTAATGGAAGCGAAAGTAGCAGGTGAAAAAGCTAACTGAAGAAAGACGCCATTTTAATATGTCTACAGTAAACATTAGCTGTGCTGACATTGTGGGTTTAGGTCAAGTAACAGAATCCTTCAGTTCACCAATTCATGTATGTGAATAAGAATTTATTTATGTATATTTTTACTAAATAGGTACTTACAATAGCATGTGCTTCCTTCTTAAATATAATGAAAAACTTAAGCCATATACTTCAATTTTTCTGATACAAAGGAACCATGATTTTAATGGCCAAATATGGTACTGTAAGATTTTTTGTTAATTCAATTCTTTAGAACACAGCTATTTCAAAGTGCTATTTTGTTCATCCCTTGAATTTTGAAATAGGTAGCAAGGGTTTATTCACCACCAGTTTGTAGACAAAAAACCTGAATGAGTGATGGGTAATGGAGGTCGCATAAAATTATATTTTATTCATAACATCTAAAACAATCTCCATTCAAAAAATGGTATAACATGTGGCATGGCCAAACAAAGGGATCGAGTATACTTTTATACAAAAATCTTTCTAACTATTCTTACCTTTAAACATTTAACTTCCTTATCTGATCCTGGAACTCTGTATATTCCTACTTCATTTAGACCCCTGGATTCCACCTCATTAATACAGTGGATAACAATCGATGGCACCATAGGAGCACTCATTGGTGCATAATCAGCAATCGATGCCTAATCAAGAAGACATAAAAGTAAGCATGAGTTTTCAAAATTTTGACCTGGAGCATTGCTCAACTTATTATAAATAGATTTAAAATGCCTGATATACACAAGTATGATGAACAGGTATGAAGTAGGAAACATTTAGAAACGAATTTTTATCACTTAAAAACTACAGTAATCAACCCAAAGGTCGGTTTGGTAGGTTAGGATAGAGCTCACCCAGTAATAAGTTTAATGATCCCCTCCATGCCCCCACCTACGGTGTGGGTGGTGGTGTCCCCCAGGATGACCTGGTACCCGTAATATCACAAAGCTTGGGTGAAGCTGAGGATGTCCATATGGTTCACCCAGAATCAAAACCTAATAGCTCAGCGCTCTACCCACTGGACTACCACATACCCACTTTAGACACCACATATAACCCAAAACAACAACAGGGAAAAGACATTTTTAATTCCCAAGTGAGAGAAAAATAATTTGGAAAAACTAACCTTTTGACCCTTTTTAATTGTTGGAGTGCTTCCACTAGGAACACAAGGTAATGGCACTTCCTCTTTGCACTCAGGATGACTCACAACTTTGCAATCACTGCACTTCATTGCCATTTTTCCAAAGTTAATTCTGCAAAAAAAGAAGAAAATCAATGTTAACAAATTGGACAGTTACAATAAATTCTGAAATAAAACCACTTATGAGAACTGGAGAATGGAAATTCTTCTTAATTATAAGATGAAAAATTAAAAAGCACACCAGCCATGCCAAATATTATCTGAAGTGAGTTACGTGGAAAACATCAGAACAGGAGTATTGAAACTGACCTTTTCCCACAAGGAGTGCATTCCTCTGATTTTATAACTGTCTTCTCAGCAAAGCAATGCTGCCTGCTGTTTATTCTCCTCACTGCTTCAAAAGCCATCCCAATATCTGGAGCAAGCCACCCACCACCTGACTGCCTTTCCCTGGTTTTTTGGCTATCAGACCATTCATCTGAATCTGAAGGCAACATATTTGAAAATTAGCATTGAAAATGTATCAAAATACGAACTGAATGATTCAATGTCACAATTCAGAAAATTTCAAATGATAGCATGTGTAACTGAATGACTTAACCAAATGCACTGCTACCCTATTAAAAAAAAGATGATAGCTGCTATCTCAAAATTAACAAAATATAGGTACATATTACAAAAAGAAGAAAGTTTCACAAAATTCCTGTAACCATACCTAATTTAGCTTTTTCTATAGATTTGAGACTGACTACAATTGCTCAAAGCATCCTCTTTCGAGCTATTTTTGTTTGTCATTTCAAAATCTTGAAATAGGCACATAAATGTACATTAATAAGCAGATTCACATGCTGGATGCAGTTCAACAATCTACTCTCATATTATTAAACTAACTTCTTTCTGGAATGATTGCATGGAATTCCCAGCTGATAAAAGATTATCAGGTATAAAAGACAAAAAACTACCTGTTCCATACACATTCCTACCTTAAATTCATGACTGTGAATAACTTACAACCTTATCACATACCATCAGCATAAACAGAATGTGAAGGTGCTCTCCTGAGACAAAATCATTACACAGCAAAATAACTCAATGTAGAATAGGTGGTTAAGAGTTTTTTTTCATTTCAAACTTTTAGTATTTCAATATAACTAATTCTCCAAAAATTCAAAGTAACCACATCAAAGTCTACATCTGTCTTAGTTTGATTTTATAACTTAACCATTTTGCTGATATTGTCTTGTATACACAACAGAGATTTTCCTACACAAAACACAATGTTATGTGGGCACGACGGAACTTTTGCAACCCAAACAAACAAATTACATGTATGCACGACACAGTGGTTCCAGCAACCAAAAGCCTCCCAGGTATGAAATTTTACCTTTGCGCACCCCAACTCAACAGGATTCCTGACCCTTCTCTCCAAGAGTGGGTTAGGGAGACGACCCTCAGACACATTTTCAGCCCTCTTGCAGCAAAACTCTGTGGTGAACTATGTTATTCTAGTGGTTTTGCAAAAACATATTTGTTGTGGTTTCTTTAAATATTTAACCNNAGTGGTTTTGCAAAAACATATTTGTTGTGGTTTCTTTAAATATTTAACCTTGGAAATGAATGCCTTATTATTTGCTGATTATTTCTGAATTTAAGGGAAAGTCTAGCGTTCATATTAATGGAGTCCTTGAGGAGAACAACTACTATTGCAGGTAGTAAGAAAATGCTTTCAGAGAAGTGATAAGATCTGTAAGTATTCCGTTACAAGAAGAATGCACCAAGAGTGCAATAATGCCTATGTTAGGAACTAATGTGTCAATTGAATAATACCTCTTAGTCTACTCCCACGTTGGTAATAATAACATGGATTCAAAATATACATATCAAATACAAACGGAAATACTAATATTTAAAACTCACATAATTCATTGCAAAAAGATTCCTATGCCAAGTGTTTTGTGGAATTTAAAATCTAGGAAAATCTTGGATAAATCATATAGTCCTCAACATTCCATTATTCCTTATTCCATAACACACTAAACACCTTAATATTGATAGAAATTTATTTAAAAATTGCAATTAGTCAGCAAAATAAAAAGAATTTATTTCCGATGTTAAATATTTAAAAACTACAACAATTATGCTTTTAGTAAAACCAATGCATTAAAATAAAGTTGACCAGACACTCATGCTGTGAGGGAGCTGCAAATGCGTTGGAGGGTCGTGTGTCCCCTGAGGAAAGGTCCCAAAAGGGCAAACCTGGGGGCAACATCATTTCAAAAGTGTTCATTATATGGGTGTGGAGAATCTTCCAGAAAGCTCGGTGTACAGGGATGCATTTATTCCAGGACTTCACTGGTGCGAAAGGATTAAAATTCTAACAATTCAATGTACATTTCTCTGTGACAAAGACTATCTTTAAGTTTTGAATGACTGTTGCAGTCTAGTTGGCTACTTTCAAAAACATGCGAAACTAGGGAAATATTATGTTCTGAAACATTTGAAAAATGTTGAGAAATATTTGATACATGACTTACAAAACAGCCTTTCAAAGTTAAAAATAAAAGTATCTCAAAGAATATTATATAATAATAGTAGAAAGAAGTGAAACCAGTGAGGAATTTCATTTCCAGGGTTTTCTTTTACTTTGGAAAGTTGGGGAGGGGGGGGGGAACGAGAGCATGTATTGAACAACTTGCATTTGCAAGGCATAATGAACATAATATTTGATTCACCCAGTTATATCTTTCACCTTGGGTCACAGTTAAACAAGTAATCAAATCATTAAAAACTCAAAATTGAAATGTTTTGCTCCTGCGATGGTAACTTGGTAGAGAAGTATACCAGACAGTTCAAATCTGTGGTTTCTGGGAAATGACTCGACTAGTCTCATTCAGATGCAGCTTCTGAAAAAACGTACATAATTTCAGTATGTTGACCGTGGAGAAATCATGCACTTGGCAGGTAGAGAAATACTTACCAATTCACTTATAAATTTTTTGGCAAGCTTTGTACACATGCTTAAATTTCAGCAAGTGAAAAAATCTGAATAGGTTCAAATTCTGGCGTAAATAAGATGCAAACCTGTGTATCCATGTTGACTGATAGTTTGAGGTGGGAGAGGGGGTAGATTGCAGCTCTGCGGCTTAAATAGAGGTGGAGGCATTGCACTGCTTGTGCTGTCGCATTGGTTCTCCTTAGAGAGGATCTCTGGAAAGCCACCGATGGAAATACAGTAATGGATAAAATACACTTTGAGTAGTGTAACACAACTTCACCCATCTGAGCTTAGTAATTCCACCTGATTGAAAGTTAATGATGCCACAAGGTTAAAAGCCAATTTTATGATGACATTGAGACCAATCAAAGAAACCAAAGAGACCAAGTAGTACAAGAGATAATTTTTGAAAATTTTGTGAGTTCTATTAATGGGAGAAAAATGTATAATAGTGCAAATTCCAGTTGTATGATGATATGAGTTATCCAGATCAGAAAGTACAGTGGTTAATGAAAAAAGGTGAAAAACAGCAAGAAACCACAATGAGTAGCTGATAGTGTTACATTTCTGAGATTGTCAAGCAACTACCAAAAAGAAAATGCATTAAAGATAAGGTGGAAAGCATTGAAATAATGACACGATGCATAGATTTTTCCAAGTAAATTTGAAGAAACTAACTACAAGAATTATTTTTTCATCCTAAAGCTGCAGCAAAAGAACAAGGTGGAGTCCACAAAATTATGGTCTATATATATAACAATACATCCGATCCAGTTTGTGGGAGAATAAAGGGTCTGGGGACCATTTTTCAAGGCTATAAGTTGTTTTACTAGCCACCAAAAAACAACCACAAAAACTGTTATCTGGAGCATTCAAAACCACATATACTCTGAAAAGTAGAAGATACAGGAACAAATAGCAGGAACAGACTTAATGTCATTAGAAGGTTCTGAAAGAGTAAATTGCAAGGGTTTGTAAAATGACTTGTAGCTTTGAAAAATGGTTCCCTGGTGTATTAGAATTTGGAGATTTTCTTCAAATTCCTACAAGCTATAAGATAAAAAAACATTCAGAGGAATTGGGAGAATTTATCAAGCAGAAGGTTAGATGCAGGAAAGTATGCATGAGCAGAGAGGCAATCAATTACTAAGTACAGCTCTGTATTAGCTTTAAGGGTACTACAATGCATTATTCATTCACAACATTATATTTAACAAGACAAATCCTGATTGGAACATTTTTCTACCTACTTAAGTTCTCCAACAATTCAAAGGTCAAAGGCATCCTTTGTGTAGGAAGTGGCTACATTACTAAACAAACAACTCACTATGTGTTCTATAGATTTTTTGTGAGTTATGTGAATTCTCAAACTTTAGGAAATCTTACAATATATATTTCTGAAACAACAGGAACCACTAACAAAAACAATTTTATGAAAACAAAAAAAACCTACAGACACTTTCAAAGACCCCATTAAATCAATCTGTATTTCAAAGTTTAATGTCAAAAATTTAGTATTTAGGCAACGCTTGAATAAAAGCACTGTAAAAACTTGCATAGTACAATATGCATCCCAAAATTATATTAAAAGTAAAGCAAAATCACAAATCTGGGAGCATCAATTCACAAACCACTATCCCAGTTAGTTAAATAAGGGCTCACAATTCAGAGCACTGAATGGTTATCCATGATCTTCATCCTACTATTCAGATTTTTCTATTTTTACAACATTCCTATCTCATGCTTAAGTTATCAATGTCAATTTTCACACTGGATGTGATCCTGTTAATAGCTTTTCCATAAAAACAAAACTACATACCTAAGGCTGATAGTAACTCATCATTGAAGTAAATTGTTTTACTCAAATCTGGGTTCAATCAACCCATTATCAACATTGAAACAGGTAATGGGCAAATTACGTTATCAAAATTGGTATGTAATAATGTCACATGCATAATTCATCTACTTTTTGATTCCTGGTATTACTGTGAATTTTGGGGCCATGATTACGAGTCTGAATTGAATTTCTCCACTTTATCACCAAGAAAAACACCAGCAAGTTCTGTTCAGTACTTTCTTCCATTACAATTTACTTCACTTGATAGTTGATATAAAATTTTTAACCCTTTTACTGCAAGGATGTCTATCTATCAACCCTTACTAGTTTTGTGAAAATTACCACAGGCCAATCTATCAGCCTTCTTTACTTTTAGCTATGCACTTTAATGACAAATTAGACAATAAATCCCAAATTTATCGTCAACATTGACATAAATATGAAATTCATTAATCAAGTACTTAAATGAATGTGAAATCGATATTTTTACTAACTTCATGGAAATGAGCTAGCTGTCTTTGGCCAGTCAACCAGTCAAGCCAGTCAAGTGGAAGGAGCTGGCTGCGAAAGGGTCACACATTCATTTTCATGGACTTTTTTTTGAACTTCACATTTTTTTATTGATAGGGTCAACTGAAACACAGCATTTCCATGCAAAAACCTTATTTAAAAAACACAATTTCTGCCAAGCAATGCCAGAAACAACCTTAATTAATGGGATAGGTGACTTAATCGACTGGTTTTGGTAGCTGCTATGTTTTAGCTTTTGCAAATACAGGTTTTATCACCAGAAAAAAATGGCATAGAAAAAGACCACCCCAAATTCTAGTCCATATTCCCATTGCAACAAGAACTTCAGACTGAATTTCTCATTTTCTTGAAAGCCAGACAGTGCGATGTAGATTAGCACACTGACCAAGAAAGAATTTTTCTGCCAAAGACTGTATTCACTTCACTGACACAGGAATCTAAAAAATTCTATATCCATGTAGTAATGCTTAGATCAGCCAGAGCAGATTATCTGTGGCATAGAGGCTGAAAGAGCACAGCATAGCAATCCTGCACAGAAACACCCAGGAATCAGTTTCAGCAGAACGAACAATTTAGAAGAAGACCAAATAATTTTAAAAGAGAAGACATGTTATAAAAATGTCCACATTCAAAATTCAAGCTCATAAGATCTAGTGAAAAGGAAAATTTTAACCAAAACAGCAAAATTGAACCAAGTGCCACTTAGAAAAGACTTTCATGAACCAGGTTCAAGAGTTTCAGAAATGGAAACATCAGTCACATCCATCAAATGGAGTCTTTGGAAGGATAAAACACAAGCCAAGGTCAAAAGATGAAAGTGAGATCATGGAGGCTTCTAGAAATATAAATGATAATGCATCCTGAATGCAGGCAACTGGCGAATACAAAGAGGAAATGACTGATAAAGGCACACAATTGAAGGCAAGGGGATTAAGACTTCTTCATAAGCACAGTAAGACCAGGAATAAATATATATCATTGTCCTAAATAATGTGTTCCACAATGGTTGTGAAAGCTACAATGGTAACAATGGTGAATATGCAGTAGTCACAAAACCAACAACCATGACAAGCTGTCTTCGAGTGAAGCAAGATTAATTATGATGGAAAAAAATGACTTAACTCGCAGAAAGTACAAGCCAAGAATGCTTTCTAAAAGTAGAAAAAACTACTCACAACACAAACCCCAAGAAACAAATTAAGAAACAAATTAAGAAACAAAACAAAATTTGAGACTAAATAAATGACACAAATATAAAAGGCAAAGAGTATAAACAGAAATACTTATGACTCTGCAGACTAGAATGTGATATGTGAGAGGTAGTAAAAGAATCAAAGAAGAAATATTAGCATGATGAAGAGAATAGCAAAAACAAGAACAGCTTCATCAAAACAAATCCTAGAAATAAAATTAATGCTACATAAAACAAGGAAAATGAATAGCAAAAGAATTGCAAGCTGGCTAAGATAATTATAATAGAATAATCATTGCATTAAAACTATGGCAGCCCTGAATAAATTCTACCACCACACAGTTTTATAGAAAATGCATACAATTTACCATTGCCCACCAAATTTCTGGGTTCTTTAAAATGCCTTCTTGAATTTCAAAACAAGCAATTCCTTAAATGAAAAAATTCTACCTGTAATGGGCAGCAAAGGAATGTAAAAAAGGAGAAACCCCCAAGATCCTAAATTAAGTTATTCATAAATCAAAACAAAAAAACTCCATAATTACTAAAAACCTTCATGCAGTGAGCCATGTTGATGTTTTCAACAATAGACAATAAATACATATATCATAACCAAGAACAAAAATAAATGCATCTCACACTTACCATTCAATGTAGGAGCTGATGGACGTGTCTTATGAATCTGGAGGCTAGGTGGGGGAGGAACTGCCCTAAGATTTTCTTTGTTCCCTCCTGTTTCTATCTTGCAAGTTGCATTCACAGGGCCATCCCTTGAAACATGAACCGTCGTGGTTGCAATCAAGTGATCCCCTGTACCAACTTCTACTTTGCGACTCTTCTGAAAAGATAATACAAATTATTTAACTAAAACTAATATCTCATCTTAAGACATGTAACCACAATAAGATAAAGTTAAAAGTATCATAATGTGCATGGTGTGTGGATGGAACAAACATAATAAGATATTTTAACAAACAAACAGAACAGGCATTTTATCCTTATATTCTTATTCTCAAGCATAAGTTACTGTGTATTCCTATTTCTTTAACACGTTCAACCCATCGCACAATCTAGAGTAGGCCTTGGAGACAGCATAGGTGCCAAAAATGTTGTATCGGGCAGCTATGTAATTAACTGGTGGGGTCATTTTTTATCAAAAACAAACTGCTCCTCTCAAAAAGCACACATGAATATGGATGACATCCCTCACCGGTGGATAACTCTGCCGTTGAGGCCCATATTATTGAGACTAACCAGTGGATCACTCTGCCCTATAGCAATATGGACTGTGATCCACCACTGACCAATGGCAGGTTGACCATGTTAATGTCACTAAGTATCAACCAAAGTTGTATGAAACAGCAGGATAAATATTATCAGTAAACATTTCTACTGGTTGAACATGGCATGCAAAATATATGTACTATTGAAAGTGCAGTGATGCAGTCTACAGAAAATATAATATAGATATTCACAGGGTGGGCAGCAATTTTATGTTTAATTCACTGCAGACCATTGAAAAAATGCTTGTTTCCAAAGAAAAAATATTCTTTTCCATTTCTCTAAAAAATATTGACACACTGAATGAGGCATTCAAATAACTTTGAAGCTGTCACATTAATTATTAATTCTATTCTACTGGTTATGGTAGATTTCTGAAAAACACTGCCACTACAAGAACAACACAACACTAACATCTTAACAACTGACAATACAATAAACTATTCTTTAATTCCACATACTTTCTGCTACCCTTCATTTTTCCCAAGATGTCTAATCATTTCCTCCCTCTGCCTCACCCACATTTTCCCTTCTATCAAATCCTTCAGCAATCTATTGACAATTAATATGCCCATCATTCACTTTTCCTGCATTCTTTGAATTTATCCCTATAGCCTTCTCTCTTCCCCTACTATGCCTAAAACTTCTTCATTCATTTTCCTTTCCATTCATTTAATTTATTCCATCTTTTGCCACACCCACATGCCAAAAGCCCCTTACAGTACCAACATGGACTCCTATATTCCATTTCCAATATATGTAGTCATCTCCCTACCACAACAGAAAAGTATTACCTTTGAAGAGTGCTATGCAAAACTTATAAAATATTCTTAGCAAAAAATCATTTTAAAATGTAAATATTTTCTTGATTAACTTTTGACTGTCTAGATTGTATGAATCAAATTGAAGAGAAAAATTATACTTTCTGCATATTGTTTGGATTATTGATTTTGTATAATTTTCCTGCTATTTGATGGGTTTCATGTCTCATGATCAAATAAATAACATTATCATGAAAAACCACTTACACTGGAACTGCTGGATGATCTTCTACGCTTTGCAGACTGTGAATCACCGCAATCAAGTGAGGGCCTAACCTTCTTCCATTTTTTCCCAGATCGCAAATAAGAGTTGTCAAGATCATCTTCTGATCGTGAAAAACTCAAGTCTGATAGAATCGAACCTGTAAGAATAGTTTCAACTTGATCATCATGCAATAATATTTTTACAACCACAAGTACATACACTCAGTTTAGAGAGAGATTATTATTACATATTAAAAGAAACTGTTTCTGGCCCTACTTTGTGAAAATTCATTGCTACAATGATGAAAGACAACTTCGCTTTATCACATATACACTATTTATTCACTACCAGGTTTCGCCTGGTGACCTGATGATGTTACTATGCAACGAAACCTGGTAGTGAATAAATAGTGTATGTGATAATGCAAAATTGTCTTTCATCATTATTACATATTAAGATAGAAAATACACAAAATTCATGCTATTTACTCCAATAATAAACTGTTGCCACAAAATGTATGTATGTTCATCGCTGACCAACAAACTCCAAAAATACTGGAGGAAGGCTGTAAATCGCAAATTTTAAAATGCTATGAAAAGTGGGGAAGGCAGTGTCTACCCACATTTTCCAACACTAATTGGAATTTTACCAGATGGAACTCAGGTGCACAAATAGACATTTTATGAAAGATACTTGAATTGTAACAATGGCAGACTAATTGTCCAGCTTCAATTATATATATTCTTCAGGACTGGATTATATGAGGTATGATCAAAAAGTATTGGGACTGGTGGGAAAGGTATTGGGCTCACCATATCAGAGAATCTCTATCAAAATTTGCCAAAATCTTGGAGAAACCTTCACAGTGACTCGCCCAAAGTTGCAAAAAGTGTATGTGGAGGACCTGTACACAAGTTTAAGAGTGTTTTAAACATTTTCAAGATGGCCGAGAAAGTAACAATTGTCCCAGGAGACCCATATTGAGCAGAACTGAGAAAAACATCAATGATGTCCATTCAGCTGCACAAGACAATCTTAGAATCACAGTCTGTGGTATCTTAAGAGCTTGAACTTTAGCTACATTTCATTCTTTAATTGGTTATGATGTATGTCTGCCAAGGTTATGACAGAACTGCTCTCAAATGACCAGAAAAGGAAAAAGGCTTTCAACTGCTTTAGATCTCCTCCATTGTGCCGAGGACGAATACCTTTTAAAAATGGTTGAAACAATTGACGAATTGTGGGTCTATGGCTATGACCATGAAACCAAGGTTCAGTCTTCACAGTGGAAGACTACAACCTCTCCAAGACAAAAAAAACAAACGAGTCAAACTAACATGAAGTCACTTGTCACTATTTCCTTTGGCTAAAAGGGCATTGTTCATCAAGAACATGCTTCAGTTGCCATGACCGCAAACAAGAGGTGTTGCAACATTAGAGGGATGCCATTATCCAAAAAAAGGCCAGAATTGCATACATCCAATGAACGGCAACTCCACCACAACAATGAGACTTCTTCCTCTTCCTACAAATCTGGTTCCACTAGAAAGGGAGAAATTTCAGGACAGAAGAAATCCAAGAGAATACAATGAGGCAGCTGCTTTCAATACCAGAAAAGGAGTTCCAGGCATGCTCCCAGCAATAGAAACTACGTTGGATGAAGTGTGTGGCTTCAGAAGGCAGCCACTTTGAAGGAAATTAATACCAAATCTTTAAGTGTCTAAGTTTTTTCTACCAGTCCCAGTCACAATACTTTTTGATCAAACATATGGCACACATTTAATGAATGTGGCACTATATGAGGTATAATTGTAGAAATTCCAAAGAAATAAATAAACAACTCCAGCCCAAAATATCCTACTTGATAAGAGAATTGTGAAAGTACCCAATCAAGGACAATGTCTCTTTTTATGACATATGAGAAGCTACACTTCATTTATTATTTGGTTATGAGATGTCTGCCAAGGTTATGCCAAAACTGCTTTCAGATGACCAGAAAATAAAAAAGCCCCCCAGATCCCCCAATGAAAAATATTAGATTCTTATATAGTATTCTAAAAGTATAATTAATAGAAAAGTGAATACAAGAGGGGTCTTCTTATGAACTGCTATTTATAATACTTAGATAAAACAACTACATATACAATGATCATCAAAAACTATTTACTTCGATGAGATAGTCCATCCTCAATGTCAATACAATGGCAGACACCATGCATTGCCAATATCAGGTATGGTTTCTGAAAAATGTGGAGGAATATTAGCCTGTAATTCAGGCCAAATTTTCTTATTTACAAGGAAGGATTACTTGCCTTAGTGGAGTGAGTTACTCAGGCCATAACATTTTACCACAAAATGCAGATCTAATTGCTCACAAATTTGTCCCATTAATTACATGCGCGAAAACTTTAAATAAGCAAAATCAGTTGCTCATTCATTAGGCTCCCTTGTTCAATCATTTAAGAAATCCTAGCAGTTGCTGAATTCCATGGTTGAACCATGTAATAAATTATGCTTTTTAGGGTTGCCAGACAACGTAAAAGGACACAAAAAAGAATTTGATGTCCAGTTTATGGAACTCTTTGCTCATGAGGAAAATATTATATTATTTGACATTTCTAAAAATGAACCGCAACTCGAAAATTGTCTGATTTTCTTACCAGTACTATCAAGCTCAGTAATCGTCCTCAATCGGTCTTCTTCGACGCCTACGCGACTGTTTCTTCCACTTCTTAAAGTCGAATTCAAAAACGCCAACTTTTCCTTTGTTTCGTCGTTTAGTTTGCTCTGCTGAGGAACCAACAAATCCCTAATCAGAGCCACTTGTCTTTCCTGAAAATAAAATTCAAGGTGTTTCAATTTACAATTCAATCATTTACAATATTCAATTTTTTGAAAACTGTTGCATACCAAAGCTTGCCTCTCCAGTTCGATCCGCCTACTTCGCTTCCTTTCCTGATCTAACATCTTTCTTGCACATTGAAGTTTATTTTCTGACACAGACAATTCCTTCTGCGAGTTGACGAGTGCTCCTTGTAACCTCGAACATTCCTCAACGGCTGAAAGCCACTGCAGCCTGCACTCCTCTTGGTTGAGAGCAAAGCGCATAAATTCTGGAAGCAAATATTATGCAAATTAAATTAAATTCCTGTTTTACTTAACCATATTTGATACATCACGTCAAAAATTATTTTGCGCAATTGCCATCAATAATTCCGATGATTCATCCGTCGCGCAACATATCAAAACAAATTCGTACTTCTTTATCTCCAGACGAATACATACCTTGTTCGCACCCATCGACCAAAATACCTTGAAGTCTTATTAAGTCATCATACAATGCTGCCAGTGATAGTCCTTCCTCGGACATTGTGTAAGCACAAAAACTACGCACTGGTCAAAAATAAGTATATTGATAGTAGCAACTAACAGTAGTTGCAGTTACAACTCTCTACTGGAAAAATTAAAATAAACGCACCCCTGAAGTCAACAAACAAATACGCCTACTTCCTCTCTAAAACATAATAAAACTAGCATTCTCGGTCAGCGTACGCACGTTAGATACCACTTCCTAAGACATATTTCAAATTACTTTTCCCTAATCTCCCTAATTCTTCCATGGATACCGCCACTTCGAAATGAACCACATCCTTCACAACGGACAAGTTTAAAATCAGCCAATCACAATCATTTCTGGCGTTGACCGGACCGAGTTCCATATGATTCCACGTAATGCGCTAGTATCGCATCGTGGTCGCTTTCGCGGTAACGCGTCATCAATACCAATCAATACCCGCTCCTTATTTGAAAAACTTAATAAAAAAGTTAATGTTAAGTGATCCAAAATAAATATTTATGACGAAACTTTCAACAGAGTTGAAAGTGGATAATATATAGTCAGACATTTTTTTTTCAAAATGATAAAGTGGGTATGTATTAGGGAAAAATATTTTCCACGAAAGTTTAATTCGTTCATGCCGTTTACGCAGAAAAATATATATAGATGTTTAGAAAAAATTTATTTTCATATTATAAATTTTGCATACCTCCCTTCAGAAAGTACCTGACATCTAATGTTTATAATTTTAATATTCCCATGGGATAAACCCACTAAATATTTTAGTTGATACCTACCCAATCTCCCATCCTGCATTGAGTGCTGTAATGGATGCATGCATATTTTTAGGGGATTTATTAATGCTAGAGGATACCCACTAAAATTGTTGATTGAACATCAGAATATTTTAGAGAAACAATTGAATTTCAAATTTGCAAAATAGTGGATACCTACTGAAATTGATCAATATATAAATTATGTATTGAGGTTATAACCTCAATGCATTTTATATAGGTATACCTATTGATATTTATAATCCATGGTATGCTCCCTACTGAGAATTCAAGAGTAAAGGAGCTAAACAAATGTTTGGTTTCACTACAATTACTCAGTAAATACAATACAATTTGCCAAGTAATATAATCATATTAAAGTATAATTCCAACTCTATTGATGTTTCCTACTTATTATTAATGTTTACAGAGTAATTTATTTTACTCTGTGGATGAATTTCTTCAAAACTCTTAACTNNNNATTTTACTCTGTGGATGAATTTCTTCAAAACTCTTAACTGTATAATCTACATTCTGACGTGTCCTATATTTGTACTACCAAATCGCCGGACAAACAAATATATTATTATTACTGACAATTGTCATTACGAAATTTCTTCTGCATCATTGGGAAATTCTTTCTGGTCATTTTCAATGGGGTTAAAGAAAATCTTAGAATGTAGCTATATATAGGTATTTTAAGTATAGGTACTTAAAATAATTATATAGCAAGTCAATAGTGGGCAGGTACCCACTATTGACTTGTTTCATCACATGATAAATAATTCATTGGTATCCTTGTTCAAATTAATACATGTGATTTCTCAATTCCTTTATGCCGTGCTAACAACAGTCTAAACCTATGTGTTACTTACTTAGTGATGCAGGAATAACATTAGTTCAAACTATTACATATGACTCGGTTCATATGATGATGATGACTCGGTTCTATTATACTGTGCCGACAACAGTCTAAACTTGTTTCCTTATGTGTGACTAGGTTAATAAAAAATCATAAAAATAATAAAATTCAGAATATTTATCTTATTTAATTGATTATGACTAGCCATCAAATTTAAAACTGCTAAGATTTAAAAATAGCATTGGATTTGGGAAGTTTGCAACCAAACTTAGACTTGACCAAACATAGCCAACTTTTTTTGAAGTAGTTGCACCACAACAATTCCCATTCTCAAAGCTATTTTATTGTGCTACTTAAGTCTTAGACAAGAAACTTCATTTTCAACAGTAGATACCTATTTCATGAGTGATTTATGAGTTGAGATGAATTATTACACACTTGTATTTATTTTATATGGAATATATTCTAAATTTAAAATGTAGCCACAGATGCCACTTTTTCAAAATACATGATTTTCAGTGTAATAAAATTGACCCATTATTATTATATAAATTATGTCAGCACTGGACACAGGTACAACTTGAATGACTAACCACCTAGAGCCAGAGGTTACCTTTTTGATTGACACCCATCTGACATTCAACTCCCTGGTCCCCTATCCATGCCCAATATTCTTTTACAATAAACCTAATAATTCCTCAAATTTCATTTTTAGGTATGAAAATAGCACACGGTAGGGTTTTTAGCTCTACAATGCATTGGCCAGTGGCACTGAAAGGGTTAATCTAGGACTTCTGGATACAAGCATTAACTATTACCTTAACTTACTGTCTCAGTTATTCTCACTGTTACATGCTATCATGTTTTATGGCAACATCAATTGCATTAAATTATCAGAACTCAATCTATCTCTCTCTCTATCACATCCCTCATTCCTTTGTGACACAATTACCAATTTGACAAGCCTCCAAATATTGCTGACTGATCATGCCCAGTGTACACAAATAATATAACACATTACACATACATGATATAAGCATATTATGGCAATGGGGCATGGTAGCCCAGTGGGTGGTGTTTGCCAACATACTGGAGGGACAGGGTTCAAAACCAGCTGAATTGGGGCATTCTCAACTTCACCCAAGCAAAGTGATTTTTCAGGTACCAGGTCTTCCTAGGAAACCACTATTGGTAAAGGGAG
>LYUA01000353.1:278935-299306 GCA_002093875.1 Calopteryx splendens
TGCCAATGTAGGCCCAATGAATTTACAACGGCTGTCGATGCTGGCCCGACATTGGGCCAATGTAATTTTGCTGCCTGGGTGACTGTCTTATGACAGCAGTCTAGGTCTGTTATCAATGGTTTGATCATGAGAGCATCCCATATTAGAATTAGAAGCTAGTTTAGTCAGCTGGAATTTTTTAGCATTAAAATTATTGAAATTTCATAACTCTTTAATGCTCTTTTTCAAAGTTTAAAAAAATCATTCTTTTTTAATTCAAGTGAAATGAATACAAAATATGAAATCAAGTCAAGTTGTCAAATAATTAGACAATGTGCAGGTGATTTCATTCTACAGCATATATTGTATCTTTCTATTTTATGCTACCATGACTAGCATGCAGAACTTAAGAAACCGAAGAATGAGAACTGTGAGCACAGCAGTACACACTAAAATGAGCATAAAATAAGATATTGATGCGTAAAATAGTGTATTGATGCTAAAATTTAAGGACAAAAAATGAAATTTGATGAGATGACAGCCAAAGTATGACTAATACAGGCCTGTGACTAAGCAGTACACTCATTCACATCTCTTCTATTTAAGCAGATTTCAGGGCTAAATTCTTATGGAGGAATATGACATGGACATTAATTATGCAGTTTATTTTATTGATTATATCAGTTTGTGAAATAAACATTTTGAGATGTACATTCCATCAAGCTACATAAGCATCCCTATTTCATTGACTGAAAGATACTATTGCTCCAAAACAGAATAATCATTACTGATTAAGTTTAACCAGGAGCATAAAAATGTCAGACACATAAAGTGGAATAAACCTCAAGATGCTAGGCACTTTTAAGTACCTACAACGTCAATTATTGCGGCAAAGAACTACTCAAATATGCTTACTATAGCAACATGAGAGTTTCTGTAAATTACAGCCATCTGATGCAGTTCAGTTATCAGTAAAAAATAATTAATAAAAATTTCCGTAGGTGGTTTAGGTGCTTGGTCCAATAACATGAAAGCACAGTTCTGAAATTAATTAGGTAAAGAAAACGACAAAGATTGACAATTTGTACAATCTGGAAAAATTAAGGTTATAAGTTAAATCTGAAGCCATGGAATTCATTTGCAATTCTGAAGCATTTCCTCAACCTTCCTCTCTTCATCATGATTTGGCCCTGGCTCAATTCCTATTCCTTGGTGAAGCATAGTTGCCAACTTGTCAATATCGACTGTCTCATCTTGCTCCCTTATCTTGGCCAACGCATTGCTGACAATGCAAAGATCTCCCCGCAATTCAGATACCAATGCTGCCACTTTTTGAGCACTGCTTAATACTTCAACACTCTGTGTATAAGGATTGTAGCGTACACCAAAAGGCCTCTTTATTGTTGAAGCAAATGCCCTAGAAAAAATGATTTTGGGGATGAATTAGAAAAAATTCAAAGTTCCACTAGTGAAAAGAGTGATAAGATGCATAATAATTAAAAGTCACAAACATCATGTAAAACATGGAATTCTTCAAAATCTTTGAAATATTTAAAAATAAATCAAGATATGAGTGAAAATCATTACACAGGGCAAAGGTTTCTCTGATTTCTGGTTAAAATGCAGGGATTAATTTTCTGCGACTTCAAATGATCACATTAAAGTTATACTTGCTGCACCCTGCTAATAGTGATAGCACCATTAAAAAAGTTCCCCTGTTGAAAGGAACTTCACTTTTTTTACAGCTATAAAATTTTATTTACACCTTGAAGAATAAAAATAAATTAATGATTGCAAGTTTATATTTAATTCTTAGGCACATATATCAGAGATATGTATGCTTGAGCAATAACATATATTATGAGGTGCTACCCAAATTTTCCAAAATTTTGAATATTACACCCAAACCAACAGCAGCATGAACTTTGCCACTGGATGCACTTGCTGTGTATTTCATCTGCCAGTCTGCCAAGAACTATCTTCATGAGGGCACATATTTCTTAATTAAAACTGAATTTCTTAATAAAAACCATGTCCTTCTCTGTCTGTGAATTTCAAAATAGCTGAAATGAAAGAGTTAGTAAGTTTATTTGCATTAAGTTTTGTTTCAACCTCAAGAAAACTGTTGTTGAAACCCAACAAATGCTAAAGGAGGCTTTTGGCGATCAAGCTCTAAGCCAAGCAAGAACATTTATAGTGGTTTAAGCATTTCAAAGATGGCCCAGAGTCTGTGGAGGATGACAAACAATTGGGTTGTCTCTCATTTATCTCAACTCCAGAAACAATTGTGAAGGTGTGTAAAGTGATATCCATGAGAACAAAAGGCAGTCAATCCATGACGTTTGTAATAAGGTTGGACTGTCATACAGGACACGTCAACACATTCTAGCAGCTGTGCTGAACATGAGAAAAAATGGAGCAATCATTGGTCCAAGACCATTGGGTTGAGTTGAGTGCACTCCACTGCAAGAAATAGTTCAAGACGGCTCAAACTTCCTGTCCACCATAATTGCTGGTGAATCATGGGTGCATGGTTATTTCACAGTGGTAGACATTTTGCAATATGCAGACAGAGAAGAGCATGGTGCAACAAAATAAAAAAAAACTAAGAAATACGTGCACTCACAAAGTTGCAGCTTGGCAGACTGGCAAAGTTACCTACATCTATGCAAATAGATATATCCTTTGCCAAGTGAGAAGTTAGTCCATCCAGTTTGTGGTCAAATCATCAGTAAGTCATTTAACTTCTGCAATGAGTAATTAATGTCATTTTCATGATTCATTATGTTTATTGAATTGTGACTGGTTTAATTTTTATATGCCCTTGTTACACTTGGGTATCCCAGTAAAAACAGAAGCCAACATCCCTGTGAAGATGTCATCCTTGAAATTTCTATTAGGTATGTATGCAATAATAATGAAAAGCATAATAAAAAATGATATTTAACTAGAAATGAACTTTAAAACTCACTTGAATAGATTGACGATAAATCTTATGAGAAATAAGAAAGTTACAGGAAAATATAACTGATGTGTTTAGGTAATGAACTTCTGAAAAACTTACTTCAACTTATTAATGCATAAATCCCCAAGCTTAGTAATAAGGTCACAGGTACTTTATGGTTAAAAACACATTCATAAATTGGGAAATTCTTCACTCTCTGAAATAGTAACCTGAATAAACTACATCAATAAAACATCACAAACCTCATCTTTTCTTTGGCCTCTTCAAAAGAATCTGTATAGTAGTATGCATTTTGAAAAGCAGTGATTACACACTCTTCCTTGCAGGTTATTTCAGGGTCAAATCTTCTTAGTTTTGTTTTCTGTTTACCATTTTGGATTGTACCATCTTCAGGACATGGAGTAAGTGACACAGCATGACGTAGCTCAGCTACTGATGACAATAGGCCTGCCCCATAAACTCTCATCTTTCCTTGCTGTTTGCATAGTCCAAACTCCACAGTAAAGAAATACAGCTGGAACATTAAAACATGCTTCACTTAATATTTGTTTAGAAAAAACAAACAAAGAGTCCACACTTAAGTTTTCAAGTACAAATATGCATCCCTGGATTTATTCCTTTATCACAAAGTTAAAAATATGTGAAGGCAGAGGCCTTTGCTCCCCAAGGGAATGTTGCTTTAATGGGGAAATCATGAAATAAAAAGTAATACTATGGATGAACAAGAGTGTGACATGCCATTACCTGGACTACAGTTATTCAAATGTAATATTTTCATCACTTTTAATTCCATTTATAAATGTTTTCAGCAAAAATAATCTTTAATCAGACCTATTTTTTCTGTAGAAATAAGACCAGTAAGATTTATTAATTTGTGATTCCAGTGAGGGGAAAATGGCCTCGCTATTTGTAATATGATAATAAATTGGGAAAGGAATTATTAAAGAGTGAAAATTGTAACAAGAGCAATTGGGCAAATTGGGAATACTCAAGAATACCAAATGAGAAAGGTAGCATGCTGTTATAGAGTATTCTGTTATCTAGCATTAATATAGACTTTGCCTTTCATCATATCAATGTGTTAGGCTTTATGCAACCTAATCATCTGCACCACATGGACAAGTCACTGGAATAGGATGCCATTCCCAACATGACTGTGAAAGTGAAATACCCACTTGACCCCCTTTGGCTGACTGGCCCAGGTATACATAGCCCCAAATAATAAGGCAAAAGGTATTGCCAAATGTGTACCAGTATGAATCATAAATCCAGACCATATTCCATCCTCAAATTAATGAGAAATAAAATAATAACATGACATGAGAAGCTTAATATCTCACAAAAATTTATTTAGCAGATCATTAACATAGGGCATAAAAATATTTTAATGAATCTCCCCTTGGCCTACTGTTCCTAGACTCCCTATTTTCACAAATAAAATTAAAAAAATATAGTTAAAAATTTTCAAAATATCTTACGGTGGCCAATTTTTCAACATCTTCATCAGAAGCTCCCAAAGTTGCCAGTCCAAGTTCTTGGGAGAATTGAGCAAAGCTGGGATTAGCTAAAAGAGGCATGTGGCCAAGAAGTTCATGACAACAATCTCTGAAAAATAGAAAGTAAAATTTACTCAAAAGCTTGTAAATTATTATGCTATGCTAAATTTGTGTTTAACCCTTTTACTCCCAGCAGGCCAATTTATCAGCCCGCACCGGTTGTGTGAAAAGTGCCACAGGGTGGTCTATTGGCCCACTCTTTTTACTTGGAGTAATGCCTCTAAATGTTAAAAAAGTCAATAAACTATAAACAATTTACACAATAGACAATGGACCAAAAAATATAGTCAAAATTGAAATAAATTAATTAAGATTAAGTACTTAAATTAAAGTGAAAACAACATTTTTTCCTAACTTCATGACACAGACTTGGCAGTTTTCACAGTCTTTCTGCAAAAGGGTTAATGCAGTACACTTAAGTAAAGCAGTCAACCAGTGAAGGAGTTACAATTGCCAATTGAATGTAACCATTCCATTAATTTTTTAAAAACACATTCAACAAACTATTTATTCAGGCCATAAGTTTAAATATCTTGTATTTTGTTTATTTTAGACTTGAGGAAGAAGGGTTGTCTCCTAGTTTGAATATACATAAAAAGAGCATGCTTCCAAAAAAATGTAATGCAAAAAGTTTTCTATATGAGCATACAATATATTTAAAATGTTCTTAATCACATAAATATATTATTCCAAAAGCACAGGTGCCAATATTTACTACATTGATAAGTATTATATTTTATATTTTTTGTGCAAAATGTATTTTGAAGAATGTTACATTTAAAACTGTCCATATTATATCATAAAGCTCTTCTACAGGTTCTCAACAACTTCCCAGAATCTCTCCTGACTCCATTAAAGTCTTGCCTAATCACAATTAATAGGCATCGTTTTTTCTTATTTACCTCCTGACAACTCTCTTTCTTATTGCAGTGATTTTTTCTTGGGTCCATGAAAAACCTAATTTAACTGTTGGACAACTTTTAATAACAATCACCTTATCAATACCCAATCACATTTATTGAAGCATACTAATCAGAATGACTATGATTTGTGGGTTGAAAAACTTCTCTCTTAAAAATTAGGTTCAAAATTATAAAAAAAGACATACGGTTCTGGAGTGTAAAATGGATCCGAAGAATGCCTTATGTATTGGGTGCAGTGGAAAACTCTGAATGCTAGGCCAGAGAGAAAATCCCTGGGTGAAAGATATCCGGCAACAGGACGCAGCTGAAATCCTGTCTTTCCTGAAATTGTGTAAAATCATGACATTAGAGGTAAAAAAACATTTAAACCGAAGAGAAATTGATGAATACATGCATATAGGAAAATTAAAATGAGTGTGCATTCTAGAATATTCTTACTTTTGAGGAAAATGTTGACATCTTCTAATTGGGGAATGTTATCTTCTCTGGAAAGAACACACTATTCATGAAAGGCAATATAAAAATCCATTTCCATTTTTACAATCATACATAAAATCTTAAACACACCTGTATCCACAATACTTGACAAGTTGAGGCCAGTTCTCCAAGTATTCTTCACAAGCATGGACTACATACAGTCTTTGAAGTTCGCAGAACACAGTCCCCCTATGATAAGGTGATTAGGAAAAGTTAAAATTGTATTTTCATTATTTTGCTAAATTAGTGATAGGATGATACCATTTTTCTTGATATATATGTGATACTCCATCGTAAAACTTTTGACAGTACAATGACACTCAGTTCTTAAACTCAACACTACATTAATTTATTTTAGTAGGTAGGTAAGTAGGTTTATTAATGATGCTGTAACTGAAAAGAAATGGAATTACCACCGGGACTTATTTATTTGGTTCAAAGGAATCATTATTGAAGTATAAAGTTAAAATTACATAAGTAGTCATTTTTCATTGTTAAATTTCACAACCCCAATGTGAAAACTATGATTCTTCCCTGAATACTTTTCCTTTGCTCTCCCTCAAAGTTATCCATACTCACTTGATGTTGGCACTACATGACACTACTAAGTCACATTTTCTCAGAGAATAATGAACCTTAGTTCAAGGTATGAGATAAATTCTTGTAATGTATACACTTCATCTTCTCCTAAATGAAATGGGACATGCAAATCATTTTTGTAATCTTTTCTGTTATTTTCTTATTTCTATTATCTACAGACTTAAATTTAATGGCCATTTCTACAAATTTTGGAATTTTATGCAGGTAAGCAAAGGTATTGTGGGATTATCCCTTTTGCCACCAAAATTGGTGAGTTGTGAGATCTTCAACCTTTACCACTTGAGTCTTGAGGGTCACTTGACACATCAAATTCTCTGGAATTTCAAGGTGTTGCCTTCTTGTTATATTTATATATACATGTATGTTCATTTTTTTCATCTTCTACGAGTTGATTTTTTAATTTCCGCTGAAAATACAATGTAATATATTTCATAATATGATATTTTAATAATTAATAATTAAATAGGACATTTAAAAAATAAAATCCCAAGTGGGTCACTGGTATTGGGGCTAAAACACTCCAAGCACAAAGGTTTACGAGTAAACAAAGAAAGAGGAGGAGAACTTCAACTTCAGGATGAGGAGTTACCAGGTTAGTATTAACAACAGGCAGCAAGATAGTAAACAGAAATGACTAATCTTATGATTTCTCATGGAAGTGCTCAAAAGTTTAATGTATTTTTTTCCAAGCAGGAGGAGGAAGTACATTATGCCTTGTAAAATACCAAAGAAAAGGTGCTGTTTGGACATGAGAATTGGTTTATTTTATTTTAGGAAGTTAAAACTTTTTATAAATTGTTGATAATAGAAAAAGGCACATGAACAGGCAATCTCCATGCATCACAAATTTCTATTTGTTTTGAAGCATTTTAAATGAATATATTTGAACTGCAACCTGCTGCATTAATTCAAGAAACTATATGATAATCAAGGTTTTAATAAATAATAATAAATAAGACAAAAATGTCTCATCATGATTCGGTTCCTAGACTTATGAGTAGGAGCGAGCCAATGTCTTTTGTATGGGGTAGAGAAGGCAGGAACAAATGAAGGGTGGGGCAACATGGGGGTGGCTGGAGCAGGCATTGTGAGGGGGATCAACATTATTAATAATAATTAGAGGCAATGGCAAGAGGAAGAATACGAAGTTGAAGAAAGTTTTCGGTAGAGTTCCATCATCCGTGTCTTTACCTCCAGCATCCGGCCTCCAGCAGGCCTGCTTCCCACAAATCTAATTATAAGCCAAATCACTCTTCCACCGATTACTATGTTAGGGGAATATTACGTATATCATGAGATTATTAATATTGCTAACTCATGCATTAGCAAAGATTTTAACCTAATTTGTAACTTGACACAGCATATACAAGAGCTATAAAGCTTTCGTTATCCAAAGCAAGTATTCCATCATTCTATACCATTATTTGTTCTTTTTACACCGTTTAACAATGGTATTCTTTAGTGCTTGGTCCTCTGTGAAACACGATGAACTGCTGCATGAATAACGAAAGTTGCTACAGAAATTCAAGACTAAGGCAATACGTATTACGTTCCGCAACCCCGTACAGATTTTTAGTACTAATACAATTTGCATGTTAAATAAAGGGATTTAGAAAGTATTTGGCAATAAAAATCGTTCGTTTACATTTGTTAACCGGACAACACTTAATTTTGCAATCAGCATGCCTTTACGTACCCAATAAAATATCCAGCATCAGTAATATCCTAAATCCGTATAGATAGTCGTTTCTTTTTTAATTAAAACACTATCTCGGACCTTGGATATACATTTATGTGCTATTTTATTCTATGACTAATTTATGAATTCACTAGGGATATTACATTTTTGAGACTAAATCTAAATGCTCAGTTCAACAGCTGAACACTGTGATTGGATACATAATTCAATGAAAGATTTGTTTGCCTTCAACATAACGATCTTATAATAGGGTCGGATCCAAACAAGCCCTTCACCGAAAGTGGATTTCCTTTTCGTCCCAAAGGGTGGAAAATTTAATTTTAAAAGACTAAGCCTGAAACAAAGGACCCGGTATTGTGCAAACGAAAGAGTGATTGGTGTTTGCATTGGTTCTTTTAGGCTTCGTCGGCGAAGTAGTGGAAGGGTGAGGTCCTAGTGGCGGTCCTAGATGTACCTAGACATCCAGTATGTGCTCGGGTCGGGAACACTGGCCTCGGGTCGGGAACACTGGCTTCTACCAGGTTCCGAAAGAATGCAATGAAATAGGCGTATTTCGGCGGTATATCTCTCAGATAAGCTTTTTACCCACACCAGTAGCTTCAACGAATAAACTAGGAAACGCAGAAACCAACTGCGGGGTTCAGGAAAACGACTACCACACAGGCAAATTCACCACTGAGCTATGGAAATTTCAGAACTTAACATTGCCCAATAGAGGCCGTTCAAATAATAATATAGATGAAAAAAATCTACTAGGTGGGGATCCATTTTTATCATTAGTACCGACTTGAAGTTTGCAGAAGGGACCATACTTAAGCAACCATTAATGTGAACTAGCAAACTACGTTGATTCATCGCTTTCCAAAACTTTTCAACGCGGGGCACTGCTTAATTTTGATGACAGTTGGGATAAGCAATTAACATCCTAACCGTCAACTTCTCCTTCACGCGGCGCTTGCAGATGTGAAAAAAAAATAAAATCGACCTATCCTACCGTGGGGAGTCACGGTCGAAAGGTCACCTCCAAGGATTACGATACAAGTGTGGCAAAATATGGGTCAGCGGCTTATGGGGGTGGACAGATTAAACACAATGGAAGAAATTATTTAAGGAAATTAAATCTTCTACGAAGAGAAGAAAAGTATTCATGTTTGTTTGAAACAAGAAGGTAGCTCGCCCAATTAAGGGGAAGCGATTAATTCTGTCAAACTGGAGGCTCAACATTTCGCTCCTAGTTAATTGGGATAGAGGTTTATAAGACGCATACGTTTTCATGCGGGCGTGCAGTGCGATGTGCCAGTTATTCCGCCAATCAGGGGAAAGAATTACCTAATTCGTTTCAGCGGGCGACGCGGGGGAAAGTTGCCGGGGTAGAAAAGAGTTTCAGCCTTGAAGCATTTATCCTTTAATTGCCGAAAAGCTTAACCTACGCCGCCATTCGCAAAACACGAAATAAAATCATCAGACCTATCCCGGTGCTTGGCCTGGCGGGAAGGTAGTCATTCAAATGATGCGGGAGAGCGGAGAGATCGATTCTCGTGTCATAAAACTATTCATAGAGATGCTCTTATAATCAAAGTCTCATTTTTGGAGTCACGCGAAATAAGATTCGGAAAGGGTCTCGACGAAAGACGGAGATTGTGGCGATCGATTAAAGTTGCTGATATTTCTCCAGTGCTTTTAGTTTTCGCGATTATGTTTTTAATTAGGGAATGTAGTAAGTAGCATGAATGCAGCAGTCAATCTTAATATAAACTTATGGCTGTATTTATGTAGATATGCATATTTAAAACTCTTTGCTTAAAACAGGATTTAAAACTCTCGTGTAATTGGTGGCACACAGCACAGTTCCATTCTCTCTTGAAAGGAAGGCGACCCTCCCATCTTCACTCGCTGTCAAGTTCCCGGTTCAAACTCACAGTACCACATCCATTTTCTTTCGGAAAACTACATTATACGGACATCACACTGTCACATCTGATTTAAGCATCCATGTCACAACCTATCATATTCATTGGTTAGTACATCTTTTCTTATAAATAATAGTTTTTTTCTTTACCTTCCAAGTGTTCTCTTTCCACATCCGCACGTACTTCTTCTCTCCTCCCGAACTTAATGATATAAAATATTGAGAGTGGCTTTCTTCCGCAACTTAAAATATTTACATTTCATTTCTCCATAAACTCGTGCTATTACGTTATTAACGTACATTGTTTTTAACTAGAAACAAGACAATCAAAAAGGTACATATGCCAGCCCTTCGGTACACCTGAGGGGGGCTGAAAAAAACCCATGCAAACAATGTTTGATATTTAATGAAACATATCCTTCCTTAGCTACATGTACTTTCTCAGCATTATATAATTTATTAGGTTTTCAGATGTGTAAGATTAAATAAAAAGCGCTCTAAAGAAATAAACGACAAGAAGTCAATTGCTGTACTGCAATCGGACGACTTTCATGAGGCCTATACCGCAACTCGGGACCTTTCTAAATGGTCTGAACACTTCCTGTGTCCAGGACCTCTACTGAGGCAAGGGAACAGTGGAATTTTGACGGATTTTAAAATCGGAAATTTCAATGATGGGCTCAGTCGGCCCGATCATTTTTTCCACGTTTCGAACAGAATGGTAGGTATACCTACTTAGTGGCTACAACGAAAGAGCAAGGCAATAAGATTCTCATTATTGACATGAATAACGATGCCTTCAGTGTACATAACTTAAAAAAGGTCATAAAAAAGGTCACAAGCCATCGAACACATCATCATGAGATTGTGTCTCATAATTGAGACACTATAAACTAACCTACTCTACATGCACTATGCATAATATTGGTGGATACTCAGTGGGGTGGAAGATGTGGTGAATTTCCCGATTTCTCGTGAGGGATATTTAAACATGTAATTGAATGAGTTTAAAGGATTCAAAAATTAATCTTGTCTTATAAAATATAGCATTCTCCAAGTCTTATTCTCAACAAGTTAGCGGGTGAAAAAGGATAATCATTTTGGGAGGGCGAAGGGAGGTCGAAATTCTGTGGGATTAAAGAATTTTTTATTGTAATGCAAGCGGTTAGGTATTTAGTGTAATGTTAAGAAGTGCTGAGAAGTATGTTGTGAAAACATTAAATTAATCATTAAATTAAGTTATGCTAATCACGACACTGAGCAATAGTTTTGCGGGGAATGCCCGAAACCTAACTCTGATCCGTAGACTACTACAGATGCTTATAATAATGGTAAAAAAAAGAATGCGAAATATTTAACATTCAAAAAACATTCGCCTGAACCGGGATTCGAACCCGGATCCCTCGGTTTCCGGCCGAATTCTCTAGCCAGTCAAGATGCCCTCTTATAAGGAGAAATTCGGAGAGCAAATGATTTTTGCATTGGGAATTTTTCGCATGTGTATATGGAGCAGCGGCTGATCAGCTATAAGTTACTCTTAGCATCTTTAAAAAAATAAGAACAATTTGAATAGGCAATGAGGGGAGGAAAGTATTATCTACAGAAATTAATTACACAATATTTAAGAAGCATTGACTAGGACCACTAGGACGCATATCCTGCCTATGGAGCGAATCGTTCGGATGCAGTTCAAAATAGCTATTCAGGGATGAATAAAAACTACACAGCCAGGATCATGTCCAACCTCTTATGGGTGAAAATAAGCGTAGAAGATGTTTTAACATCCGTACTATTTACATTGTCTTTTGGTTCTGTATCCTATATGCGTTGAATGCATTCAGTGGGATTCAGCTGGGTGCTTGTAGGGGCTTATACCATGTACAAGGCTAATTTATAAGGTACCAGCCTGCTTCTACAGGCATAAGCATTCATTAACGGAAAGTTTTCTTGCAATTTTTATTGGTACAAATACAAAGAGAGAAATTCACCAATGAAAATTTAAGGACTTCCCAATCATTGAATCGTGAAATTTAGTGTCACGAAGCTCAATGTTGAAGCCTGTATAGGTATAGGGAATTGTGAAATTATACTCACCAAGTCCGAATCTCCTCAGGGGTGTACTGGACTTTCGGGATGGGCTGCCCGCTGTCGAGAACAACATCCAATTAATAAAGTTTACCACACAAAGGTATGAAAGCTGCTACACACATGCAACTTCAGAAGAGGACGTGTCGAACGCAGGGTCGCAGAGGCAATCGTCACAGCGAATAACATCAATAGATGGAAATAACGAGGGTTTGCGAAAATGGGCGTGAAACTGGCAATATTTTTCAAGGGATTCAAAAAAAAACTTAATACTTTCAGCATTTTTCGAGGACGACAAAAGAGCAAGGATTTAAGGATTGTATTCCAATTCATTAAATAATTAATAATTTTAAACTTACAAGTCAACTTCGCGGGCAAGGGAAAAGGAAAGAGCAAAATCGCCCTTTAATTTGTTATGTTATAGTTTCCTTATAAAATCAATTTAGTCCATGATGGAGTTTAAAAAAAAACAAAAATATATCAAAACAATTAACGCATTTGATCCTTCGTAATATTTACTGCATGTTAATTACATCCATAAAACTAGAATAAATATGACAAAACAAATAGTTGTAGGGACCGTTCGTAGGCTCAAAATAGAAAGTAAGACAGGAATGGTCGGTTATCTATTTTCTCATATGATTTTAATGCATAGATAAAAGCAAACAAATTATTCCAAGTGACTGATAATACATCTCAAGGTATTGGATTTTTCGTATATTTTTTATTTATTATGTCCTGATAAAAGCCGGGGCTGGTATAAATACTACTCAGTGTGATAGCTCACAAATACTTCAACGTGATCATATCAGCAGAAGCTAATAGGAGCATCAACTGTTCCTATGCTTCGACAAAATATTAATAATATTTATATGGAGGTATTTGAATTAAATGCTTCCAGACTCGTTAAGGATCAGGATGCATATCCCTGGAATGTATATGATTTAAAAATGATTATGGGCCTTCAAAAAATACAAGCCTTCTATATGCATTAAATTAGCAGAGCCCTTCCACATATAATCCTAGGAAACACCGAAGGATTGGTCTTAGAAAATAGTTTTAGCCGAGAAAAGCAGCTAAACAATTCGCCTATCGCAACACATCAACTCTTCCGAAAGGAGACACAAATTAAGTGAATTCATTTACATAATAGTTATAACAGAATATAAATTAAATCAGGGAATTCACATTTCAATTATAGGATAAAAATCGAGAATGTCTAGTTTCACCGCGGTGTTGCATGCAGTTACAGAGTCCCGTTAGCAAAATACTTGAAGGAATACTCACTGTTTGTAGGAGTTGGCAATGTCTGCGAAGTGTTCCCTTCTTTTCCTATAAACAGGATCTTTGAATCCCTAAAGATAAAAAAAGCCGTTCATATTTCATGATTTATATCNNTTTGAATCCCTAAAGATAAAAAAAGCCGTTCATATTTCATGATTTATATCCAGCAGGAATTCTTCTACGGATATGCAGCTGCGTTAGATAAGGAGATTTGGAAGAATGAATGCCCAGAGAGTGAAAACGGCGAATTAATTGAATAATTGGATGATTTTGCAAATCTTGGCTGTATGGTTATGAAAGATGGTAGCATAGCTGAGAAGATGAAAAGTCACGTTAATACCGGCAGAAAGGGCTTCAGCAGTATCATGTGTGCATAAAAAAATGAATGTATGCCTATAGCAGCAAAATTGATGTGGATGAAAGGACACAAGTTCCTCTTCCATGTAAAGTAAACTCCACATTATTGTATGGGCGCGAAAATTGGGTATAAGAATAAATATCGACTAAATCCGGAGGGAATAGGGTATTTATTCCTGGTAAAAATAGGTGGGATAGGGTGGAGAATGAGTGGGTTATGAAAGATTATGGATTAGATTCACTGGTAATGGAAGGGTGTGACAGAAGTGTGCCACGATCTTTTGGTCAAGTTGAGAGAGTGAAAGAGCATCGAATCACAAAAAATAAAAAAGAGAGAGAATAGTAAATGGTCTGAGAGGAAGGGGTGGGGCCAGAAAGAAACAGAAGAACTTGGTCGAAGAGGCTCTCAAGATGAGGAATATTACAACTATCAGGAAAAGAAGAGAAAATATGAAACAGTGTATGAATGTAACAGCCCTGGAAGTAAGAATTGTGCAAGGATAGGGCGGCATTGAATGTTAAAAGAAAGTAAGTTTCCTGAAATAACTTTGAATTAACCTTTTTTAAATTTTTTTTACCCCAAAAAGGAACTTCGTGAAGGGTATTCGTATGCTGAAATAGTCATAGACTTTGAATTGTCTTTATTGCAAGGATACTAATTAACTTTCCAATTATATCTAGACGGAGGTTTATTTATAATTCCATGGGAATATTATTTTTTATTAAATAAATTACAAAGTTACATTATGTTTAGCTTCATCTCCCGTCTTTATGATTTAAAATCATAATATTATAACATATTACTATATACTTGCTAAATAGCATCCAAATACACACCATATTTGCTAAATATGGGCGTCATTTAGGTACTATGGCAGCAATTTTCGATATGAAGGTGTGTAATTCTAAAAATTAACGGTCTTTTCGCTTACCCATACACATGGTAGCATGCCATACTAATTTTTTAAGTTGAGGAATTCCACAGTGGTGGGTGGGTATTAATTTGCGCAAAATCAGATCAATATATTTATAATTTTTCTATGCCTAGTTACAAGAAAACACTATGGAATCTATCATTTTTTGCTAAAAACTATCGCAATTTCAGTGCTTACCAGCATAGTCTGAATAAATTCAATAATCGATGTAATAATGTATAATAAATGTATGAGGATACTCACCGGATGGTCTGCATCCAAATCAGAGCCGTACATAAGAACTCTTTGAGCCAAATCGATGTCATCAATCTTGCGCGGAAACCACGGCATCTCACCGAAATCTGCAAAGGAAAAGTATGGCTAAACATCAATCTCCTTCGAAAAATAATAGATTTAGATGGTATACTTCATTTTATTGCACATGTCTAGTATTTCCCGATAATATTAAAGTAGTATACGCTATGAATACTGATCGGATATCCAACACTGTTTAAGACACGGGTATCAGGGGATTTCAGTGTTTGTAGGAATTGCAGGCGAGCTGAGGAAATTTGCGATATATAGACTCATTTTTGTAATGCCTCGTTAAACCAAATTTTATTTTTAATCTCCGATTAAAGCCAAAACTCAATTTTATGATAGGTTCAAACTGACCGTTAAAGTACTATTTAATTTCGAAAGAGAGTCACCACGGTTTGCATGTCCACTAACGAAGTGTTTGAATTTTTTATAAAATCGGACCTGTCGGTAACCTCTACGTTAAGTATATGTCTAGGTTAGCTAACGATTGAATTAAACGTTGGGATTGAGGAATATTTGAGCTAAAAATTAGTAAAAATATTTGCCCGGAAGTGGATTGCGCCTGAATATACCCTAAGCACTGTCGAGCGTGCTGCAGATACGATACATTGGTCAGCCTGTGGTGTCACAACAAGGAATATTGGCCCTGAAATAAATATATTGTTGCCTAAGTCCTTTGGAAATTCTTATTAATGTGGGTTATATGACCGACCGACATCCTGCAGACAATCTTCCTAACAGCTTCTGATATGCTCTGCACAGTTTCGAATGAAATTATACGATTAATGTATTGTGACATATGCTCATTTATGGTTTTCCATTCCACTGCATGTGAGATCGTACTTCCCGCATGGCGACAACACGGTTGGGATCATAGACTCACACCCACAAGTAGACGCTGGAGGGCCTGAGATACCGTAGGGAGGAGATGTAACAAGGTGGGAGGTTGAGCTTGCAGTGAGGAGGTTTTAAGAGGAACTAAGAAAATAAATATAACTTTAAAATCATCAAGCTTTCCAATCTCAAGTTATTGCTAAATTATTGTCATTGATGTAACCTATTTACGTTAACCTATTGATGAAAACAATAAATCCAAGCACCAAATGACTCGAGCAAGAACTTGCTAAAGTTGGCAACCATTTAATCGTATAGGTACTATCATTACTTGCAGAGTCATAGAACTGAGAAATATGTCCAGTATTTGAAGAGTTATGCATCTTTAAAACCGAGTTAGGTCAAGAGTGGTATCTAAGGCTATTAAGTTCTACTTTCTTAAATTTTCCACGAAATTATAAAAAAATTAAAAGTGTTTAAATTTTTACCGTACTGACCTTCCGCGCCAAGGAATCGAGCCACATTTCTCGGGATGACGGGACTTTTCGGTGGCATTCCAGTCATAAAATGCGGGATGAGTGGACATTTTCCTTTATGCTACACGGTCCGTTGGGTTAATGCATGGGCTTCAATACGCTTACGCAGGAATTCCATCCAGCATTCCTCGAAACCCATTCAAATGAAATTTCCAAATCATTCACCCACAGTAATTGCTGATGATTCAGTGAAAACAGCAGAGAAACGGCTTTTGGATTGAATAACTTATCCAAGTATTCAAAAGGTGTATTTAACGCTATTAATTCCGAGCGATGTCATAACTGATGTATGTCGATAATGATGGAGGAAAAAATTGAAGAAGTTCAGATACTGGTGGCGAGCATATAGTACTGGATATTTGAAATGACAGTTTATGGATAGGTGTCCCCTTAAAGTAAAATCCTTATTCGATTGATTCGATATTATAAAGCTAGGAGCTGTTATAAAATATTTCTATGCTATGATATGAAAATTTATGGATGTATGGATTATTTGTGATGGCGTATTAAAATAAGTAGCACTATGTATTACTCAAACGACCGCAGGTATTTTCAATATAGGAGAATAAGCTTTATCTCTATAATAGCATGACAGAAACGTCAAGACGCCAGATATCTGGTAGAAAATGAAATGTGAAAATATGTTCTCGCATCATACGTGGAGCAGATAAAATGAGGAAACATTTGATGCAAAGACGTTTGTCGAATTATGTCGGCTCCCAAAAATAGTACGGTTCCATCCCAACGATTTGAATTTGGTAAAAGTTTTAAATAATTGTTATGATCAGCGTATATCCGTAACAAACTGCAGGAAACCTTTCTCAGACTTCACTAGGGGTTGAGTTTGAATGTACTAAAAAAACCTAGAATTCCGTATTTATTTCAACGATGAGAAGGTATTTCAGGCAGTACTCAACCGTAGCGAGGAATAGTGCGGTAGAGTGTCTAGTATAATAGCTTCCAAAGATAAAAGAAGGGCTTAATTATTGGCAATGGAAGCGTTTTTTAAGAGTAATCCTATCTCATGACTATAGTAATCCACAAGATTAGAATAACAATAATAACTAGTCCCACCAATACATTATGTCCCACACAGTAAATACCAATAAAAATATTCTCAGTAGTGAGGCAGTAATGCGAAGAATTATGACTAGTCTATTTAATCGGATTTATCTAATCACATTGGTTTGCAAACTCATGAAGCGTTCGATTGAAAAATCTTACCGAAGTTTTACTTTGGTCTGAAAAAGTTTATCCCGTTTCCATGAAGAAAGGTACAGGCAATACGGGTTTAGTGAAACAAATCTGACTAACCTGGACACTGAGAGACTGGGCGATAAGGCTTGCATAATACAGCTTTTGTTCGTTTGCACATTCGACGATATTTTTCTCCATTAAAACGGGGTTGGACAGAATAATTCATGGACTAAGCCCTATCGACTTAACCCTGCATCACTCACAGCACGTTTATGACACCCCGGGTCTCCCAAAATGTCAATTAACATTTCCGCGTGATTTTTTAGTGGCATATCTCTCTTGTACAGAATACATCTCGGCGCAATTAACGCCGAGTCCCGCGTCGTCCGTGCGGAATTTTGTGACCATAGAGAGACTCGTTTTGTATTCTCACTTCGTGTTTTCCTGGATTCTCCGCCCAAACTTGTCACTCTAGGAAGGCGGCGGTGACAGGCGTCGTGACGAGGGTCATTTTGTAACATTTCCACCTATTCAGTTGGAATTGGTCACATCCAAAGCTTTTGGAATCTTGTGATGTTACTAATTACGTCAAATTTATAACTCCATCATTGCTCATTATTCACCTGCCACACCTATTGGAATCATTTTCAGGTGATAATTATTTTCAAAAGCATTTTACTGAATTTCACCAATCGTAGAAATATTTCTGTTGAAGACAAAAAAATTGCACAGTTATGTACTGTATTGGGAATATCTCGGTAGGAAGATGAAAGACAAATTTTGTAAATTAAAAAAGAGATTTTTTTACACAAAAAAGTCTAATTTTTGCTATTTTATCTAATTACCCATACCAGGTTGTGAATATTACTCTCCCGGCGTATCTTCTGAGTAAATTTTTGTCGGGTCTTCCACCGGGTGAGGTTTTCCATATTCGCCGACGTTTCTCTGATCGATTCGCTGATCGTATTCAATTAATTCAGAAGCCCTGAACTTTCATAAAAAGATATTTTTAAGACAGATGTGGATATATGGCGAGGGAATAACAAAATATTACCGACTCCAGTAGTTGAATACCTCCCCTAATATCTACTGTTACTGAGACCTCATTCCGAACAGCAAAAAGCTTGTTCTAAAATAAATAATTATGCCTTAAAATGAAAAATTGAGTGACAATGACAAGCAATTTCTATGAATTGTGTTTAGATAGAGAGAAGATGTAAAAATGATTAAATAGAGAGTGAGTTTTTGATTAGCAATGAGGAATGGTAATGATATGCACTCATATCTGAATGTGGCTTATCGTCCAGTCATAATGGTCCTTATCGTGTGTCTTCCCCTGTCTTACACGCTGTCCCTCTACACGGCTGTACTTATACTTACAATGATAAATTATGATCAGAACTCTAGAATTTCATCCGACACCTGTCACGTCGTTCAATTATGATATTTAAGATTCTTTGAACTTTTCATCATCTTGAAAACGTGTGTCATTGCATAGCGATTACCATCGAGCTGTTAATGTTTTGAAAACGTGTGTTGGATTGAATGACCTCCGGACCGAATTAAAACATGCTGATTCCCAATTTACCAATAAAATATGCCATTACCCTAATACAAAGTAATAAGATACCAATATCAATAAACCCATTACCACGAAAATAACTTCAGTAACTACTCATGAAAACAAGAATAAAATTTTCAGTATTAGGCATTAAAAGCAGGGGTTGTTACCTAGGGCATGTAAATTAGGTACCGAGTCTTATGTTCCATAACCTAGGGTAACGATCCTAGGTATATTTAGATCGGTACCAATACCTAGGGTAAGAATCATTCGTATCAATCAATACCTAGCTAGTGGCACCAATCCCTGCTTTTTATTGGCATTATAAACGGCTTCAGGGGTTGGTATCTAAGGCAAGAAAACTAAGGGTGTCTTGTTACCAGTACCTAGTGTATGGATCATATGTGCCTGTACTTAGAACAATAATTCTTATTATTTCTCGGTATCGGTACCCAGATACAGATTAAATGGGTAATATTGGTATCAGACCCAGCTACAGACAGCTACAGACTCCTGAGTAAATGTAAAATTTTCACAAATACAGCGAATACAGGTCCCACGCCTATTTTAATAGTCGGACAATACTGGTGACACGCGTGCTCACTTCAATCCTTAAAAGTCTATACTGTCGTTTCATCACGCTTCCAAAGAAGCGCTAAGATTATATAACACCCGGGTCTTTAATCAAACCAACAACCACCTATTTTCTATCAAGAGTCTGCTTTAGATAAATTAAATTGGTTAACATTGTTACTTTAGGTGGTAATTCCTGCTCTCTGATATCCCAAGGGTAACATTCCCAACTCTATCAACGTTTCGATGATTGACTGGCTCATCAACTTCAGGGCTTCTGAATTAATTGAAAACGATCAGCGAATCGGCCAGAGAAACGTCGGCGGATATGGAAAACCTCAACCGGTGGAAGACCCGACAGGAATTTACTCAGAAGATATGCCGGGGTATCACCGGCTAATTCACTAATATATGTGTAGGTCAGGGAGTCTTGGGCAGTCTCAACTACAACACATCCTCTTGTACTTTTTAAACAATTAGATATAATACCTTTTGACATGACATGTCTTTCAATCCGAAGATTAGTTGACTGCAAACCAAGGGCTGCATGTTCTAGGGAGAATTAATGTAGTGGTTTCCCATTGCCTTCCACATCGCAGTA
>LYUA01000353.1:315457-327422 GCA_002093875.1 Calopteryx splendens
TTCATAGAATATTTGCCTTCTTATCGACCCCAGATTAAGTATTTTTCGTGTACTAATGGACCCCTGGAGAACTCTTATCGACCCCTTGGGGTCGATATCGACCACTTAGGGGACCCCTGGTCTAGTGGTACATGTAATCCGAAAGGGGAATGCCAGATTTTTGTCGGCCTAGTTACGGTAAACGCCGTGGATGTAGGCAAATTGCACAAAAATTAGCTTCACGAATTGCATAACTCCTAGGATGGCCTTCCAACTCGTGCCTCCAGTGGAGTTCACGAGATGTTAAACTATATTAGAAAAAGGAATTTTGTTAAACTAACGTTTTTACATAAACAAATAGGATTAAACAATTTATGTATTCCACGTTTATATGTGACAATCTACCAATAGAGAGGGAAAGGAAGGATTAGTTGTAATAGTGGATGATGAAGTAGGAGAGATGGAGTTTTGTTTCCTTTTGGGTGATTTTGGGATGCTGGTTGGATGAGGTTGTTTGGAGTTATTTTTCAACCGCTTTGATGATGCAGGGTTACTTCTTTCAGGATCACACTTTACGGCACTAATTGATTCCTTTTTCTTTTCGGATGATTTTCTGGAGGGCGGGGGTACTGGGTGTGTTCGTTTTTCGCTTTTCTTACGGTTGGAGATGGATGGAGCGGTTCCTGTCCTCTTTTCCTGTATTTTGACTGACTCTCCGGGTAACTCCACGACTCCCTCTCTGACGGAAATCGGCACTACTCCCTCTCCGACTGATGACTGCACGACTCCCTCTCCGACTGATAACTGCACGAGACCCTCTCCGACAGATGACTGCACGACTTCCTCTCCGGCGCATGAAGTCATGACTCCCTCTCCGATGATAACTGATTTATTTCGAAATTTTCTGCAACCTATTTCTCCAGACCGCAGTTACCACCAATGAACAGTAAGCTTGTGATTTTGGATGACAGCGACGTTTCATTCGACTACGCCCAAAAAGGCGGGAAAATAGCGAGGCGACTTGGCAATCGTTGACATGAGGGTGTGAAAAGATTCGGGTAAATTGGGCTAGAGTGCGATTAGTGGATTTGAAGAGCATATACAGGCAGCACTACTCTCCGCACAAATAAGCTTTGAGGTTTTGTAATCTTATAGAATTGGTTTTCACCAATGAAAATCTATCGAGAAATGTGAGTATACCAGATACGAAAGGGGGATTTAGAGTCGAAATATTCTACTTGTTTCATATCGATCACATGCACTGCAACCCGATGAATTCCAGGGTGGGTGGATGGATCGAAATTGATCACGTACAAACCGGGTTTAATATATTTTGTAGGTACGGTATCGGAAGTGAAGACACCGCGAAAAGAGTCACGGGTGTACCGATAACGGCTGAGGATCCGTTCGATCTCTTGTGTTTCCATGTTTTGGCCATTATGCCGAAAGTACAGTGATCTCCCTAATTTTGTTTATCATAACCTCTCAGAATCGTATTCTGCATAGGTGAGTACAGTAACTCTATGTTCCTGAGGTTTTTTAAATTTTGCATATAAACACAAATTTCCCATGCGGCTGGGGGAAATATGACTTTCATTTCCTGAACCATCGCGAGTGAGATTCCGTGCCATGATGAAATATCCATGTTGAAACATTTCCAAGGTTACTTGATTTCCTCCATCGGCATGATGCAACCCTAAGGCAGAGTAGAGTTGGCGGTATGCAGGTGTGCAAAACAAAAATCTGTGTTGAAATCGGTAATATACCCTCCACAAGGTTATTCCTGATCATCTACGAAAATTGAACAGTAATACATACTGTAATGATGGAAACTGAAAGGATTTTTACTCCTTTTACCGAGAAATGAATTTTCATCTATCATAACGGCGAGAAGTAATTTGGATTCCGACCTAATATTAAATTATCGTTGCTGAGCATGCTGCTATTTGCAGGAATCGTGAACGATTTCATTTCCACACGTTTATAGGGCATTACCATCGGTATTTCTTCCGATAGAAATTTTAACTGGGCTAGCAGAATAGAAGAATCTAAGTCAAAATTAGTAACGTATAGTGTAGCATCCTCATTAGCTAATGATAGTTCTATCCCCTCGTCCACATTGTTGACGAGGAGCCTGGATTGATGTATCACGTCTGCGTGGAGTTTCCCTTCTAATACTATAAGGTTGCTGTTTTTTAACGACTCTTTCTTTTTAAGATATCCATAGTTTGCTCCCATATCTGGTCCATCATCGAGCATTCGTCAAACGCAGCTCAGGTGTGTACGGGCAACATCGTGTCCGTAATTCAATAGGGTTTCCAAATATCTTCGGTATTGATAATATTCCGAGGTTGTCACTCTTCGCCCGTTGAGAAACACGCTGCAATTTTCGAACATGGAATGCAAGATATTGTTCACGATTCCCGGTTGATCCGTTTCCTCATTTGTATATTGTCCCTTTGCTTCATGTACCAGTCTTAATTTAACAATGAGACAAATATTGTTCAAATCAATGTATCTATCTCCATTCCCCTTGATTGAATACTTTAACTCGAGGTAAGTATCAATTGCAGTAATTGGTTTGCACGCTACGGTCCTGTGTCCAAGAATGCTGGCCTGAATGGGACGCAGAGTGAAAAGATCTAAACATAAAGGAATTGCTTGGTCCATTTTTTTAGTCTAATCTCCACCAAAACACGGGGAAGATTGGTTAAATTCCCTTATTGTTTCTTATTAATAATAGTTTGAAAATATATCACCCCCACCACTTTGCTTCTTCTTCAATTTACCAACTTTTCTTTTTTTTCTAACATTTTTTTCTTTTTGCCTCGTTTTTTTATAGGTTTCTTTTTTATTTGTCTTTTAGCTTTTTCGATGCGAGCCACAAATTTTTTCATCGGTTCAAAAAATACGCGTTCTGAATCGCAAGCTATCATCAGTTTCCTGAGCAAAGTCCAGGAGCAAATAAATAAGTGTAAGGCTTCGATGCCACTTCCGTATATATCTTGGTGAGAGCGATCCCGGAGATTCGTAAAGCATACGATCACTTTGCGTTTAGTGATATTGTCCTCGAGAACGGTGAATGGTAAAACACGTTTTGGCTGATGAGAATTAGTGATATATTGGAATGTTGTGAACCCTTGGTCAATACCTCGCACACTTGATTCTTATTGTAACAGTCATGCATCAAACCATCACTCACGTAGAGAGTGGCTGACATGGGAAGTGTCATTTTCATCGGAAACGATTGCTCACGGACGATCTCGCGTGCGCATTGAAATGACATGCTAAGAAGTAGATGCCGAGTGAGGTGGGGATTGGAGACGATTACACAAAGACGGCCCTGTGAATTCAGCTTCAAAGAGGTTTCCAGTTCTCAAAGTACAGCCAGAAATGCTAATTTACTTAAAGAGACATCTACAACCTTTTATTGAAACAAATAATCAAGAAGAACTTAACCATTCAGATTAGGTTAATGCCAAAATATCATTTATGAAGTCATAGAGGTCTCCGTCCCGTAACATGGTTAAAAAATATTTTTGTCTGTTAAAAACAATAAGGAATCATCAAATACTGCAGTTTAATGCACCCAAAGCATACAATATTTCAATGCCTATGGATTCAAAAAGAACCAAGATAACATGAAAATAGCGCAGAAATATGCATAACCTGTGTTCATGAATCAATTGAATAAGCTTACACAAAACCCATTAAATCAAAACGCAGGAATAGACAGTGATGAATTATATGCAGATAAAACTTAATTAGTTGAGAATAAGTTTCAGTCAGTAATTTAATCATTTTCCTAATTTTATATAACATATAACATCAATTTTCCATAAATGTAAAATTAAAATAGCTTACAATAGACAGTGATGGTATGAAATATTCTTTTGCCTATGCCCAGAAAATATTTTGAATGCAAGAAACATCCAACATGTATTTTGTTATTAATTTCATCTTTCTACCAAACCTCAATGATCAAAAATTTTTAAATGGCTCATATTGGCACCTACCTTCACACAATGTGTAAATATTTTATGAGTTTCATGTTTAAATAACACAAAACCTTTTTTCTATTTACTCCCAAAGGTTTAATTTAGGAAATGTTTTGGCTTTTGCAATAATGTATTCAAATATGTATATATGCCGATATTTTGATCAACCTTTTTTTATATTAATAGTATAAACGTTTGCATTAGTAATATAATGATTAATTATAGGAGTAATATTGCTGCTGAGCGCCGTAGAGACTTGAAGGCAGCATTACAAGAATAAAAGAGCAAGGTGGACTATACAGGGGAGAGAATTTAAGTTCCGTTTTATAAATACGTAGTATATCATCGGCAATTGATTTTAATCACCTAAAAATTCAAAACTGCCTGTCCCACGGAGGGTCCATTTTTAAAATTGCCTGAAATTAATAGTGGAAACAGCCTTAAATGATGTCAGTAAAATGACGGCCGGCGGAAGCTGCACTTGATCCCTTAGCTCACCAACAGAGCTCAGTCTGAATATTTTGGGCATGTGATTGGGCCACGAGCGTCGAAATTCATTTCAGGATTTCGGGGTGATGTGCGTTCCAGAGTAAATAAGTTGGTATCTTGGCTGCTAATCGTTAAATGTTCCCTATAAAGCACAAATAGGTTTTCTTTCTCAATCAGCCAGTGACAACCACATATCACACTCTGTTTAACCGTTGAGCCGTGGGCAAATATCACGCGCGCGATGAATGACAAGCCGACCGGTTGCCAACTCCGCCTTGCCCTGGAGCAGCTCGTTGCGGGCACCTAAGAAATCGTCCTCGGGGGCACTTTCCGATGAGGATGGGGTTATTATATGCTAAGTTATTATCAAGCTCAACTAAGGAATGCGTTCAAAAAGTAAGTACTGTTTTTTTAAACTTAACACATGATATTTTTGACTCTATTTTTACACAAAAGAGCATGGGTTAAACTATATTTAGAGATAATTTTCGCCATTTTTGAGGTGCCTATCGTATCTGTTTTCATTGTTTGCTGCGTTAAAGTCAATAGAAGATCCCGTGAACTGCGAATTACGGTCTTCTATCTGATTTCGGAGAGCAATAAAGCTCCAAACCGCTGAAATTCATTGACAGATCGTTGAGATTTATGGTGACAGTGTAATGAGTGACAGGAAAATGGGTGGCAGGGTTCAACGACGGCCGAAAGATGGACCAGGGAGTGGGCGGCCTTCTGTTTTCAATGACGATTTGGTCAGAAGAATTGACGATGAACTTCGTGAGAATTGGCGTTTCACGATTTCCTTACTATGCGATGAATTTCCCTAAAATTTAAAGAGGTCACGTCCTCGTTGCCGGTGCCGTTCTTTGACGAGGGAAAACCGGTCTCCAGATACGACAAATTCCGCCACAACGGCAAGAATTATGTCGAAAAATACTTTAAGGTGTTTCCTTTATTATAAAAATAAATTTAAACAAAAAACCAAGTGTGAAGTTTTTTTATATTAAAATGGTTCTTAACTTTATGTTATTACTTTTATACGTGCCTCATATAAAGTATCTGGAATATATTTTCCACCTTTATAAAAGTGAATAATATATTCTCAATGCACAGAGTATACAATTTTTAACGCAATGTTGGAAATTCTCAGCTAAACGTTAACGGACCACGACTGAGAACCATAGATTTTTCCAGCTACCCACCAGCCAGGACTGTGGTGCTGTCAAATAATAAAAACCGGAAGTTTAAAAAGCCACCACACCACCAGGTAAAAAAGTTTCGACTGAAAAATAGTATGTTCTAATGTTTGCAGCTTCCATTTTTGAAATTGATCCACATTTGTGTGAAATTAAAAACACTTGGTAACTTTCCACACTATTTTCATTTAGAAGGCCCTACCAGTTTCAGTGGCAAAGGCCACTTCTATGACTAAACAAATGCGTCTCTTCTGCTTTGCCTGCAATGCAGGAAGTAAATGGTAGCGACTCAACTTCCTATGCGCTCAGAATCGGAAAAAATAAATCTTAAAATGAGCTCAGAAAACACACCAGAAGAATGATTGATGCCATGCAATGTAGATACTATTTTCACTGCCGCCAAGTTTATTTTTACACTTATGCAACACTTATGCACACTTTTTCACTCTTATGCAAAATTCAAATCTAATCGTCATCTTAACAGCCTAAAGAGTTCCTCTGGTTTCATCGAAAATCATCACTGAAGAAATACCTTCCCCTTAAGAAACTTCTTTTGTCCAGCACGTAAAATAATAAATATAGTGCCAAACAGCCAGGCACCACAAGCTAAAAAGTTATCTACATGAGAGCAATGGCACTCATGAACAGACTAAATTTCTAGACTGTAAAACAAGGCATTGATGAATTACGTTACAGTAAATACGGTTAGGGATGGAAGGGTAGGATATTATCAGTTGCAGCAACCTACTGTATTTCTCAACGCAGTTTCTTGTAGCGACCACATATGAGATATTTTGACATCTAATTATTAACCTGATGGCTACGATAAGCCAGAGTTGCAAGGAAATTTATAAATAGATGAAAATGACGTCTGGAATGGAGAAGCGACTGAAGAAGAATAGAGTAGGATTACATTTTTCCAACAAAAAACCTTGATTTGAATCGAAAAACTCACTGTGTCAGAGAAGCTGCGATATAACTATCCTTTTTGTGAGCTGATCTGTTTCAAGTCTATCGTGCGGCCTTAAACGTGCCCTTATCTTTCACCACTGGAACTTATTTTCTCACATCCTACCCAAGTGGCCCGTTCTTCCTAAATAATTAGGAGCTATAATAATATAATCGACAAATTTTAATGAAGCACACGCCGTAGTTTGATCTACCAATTAAGGTTATAAATTTAAATCTCGTTCTGCCTATTTTTCAATGGGAAAATTAAACAATGTTAGTGCTATGAAATATTTATTTTGTGTAGCTAAGGCATGAAATATTATAAATGTACCTAAATTGTTATAGACAATTACATTACGTTTTCCTCGGTATTTTTGTGTAGCTCACGTAGTTTCATTGGTTTTTTTATTGGCTTACTTCTCAGAGAGATAAATGACGCATAGAACCACGATTAATAGAAGTTCAGATAATGAGTAAATATAGAATGACCTTGTATTATCTAATTTTCTGAAAAAGTAATTAATAACTTCTTCGTGGATACATTACTCGGCACGTAATTTTGATAACACTGAGGTCAGAATTTTTTATCATTCTAAATCACATTTTAAAAATTATTTATATTGATTAAAAATTCATTTTTCTACACTTAACTTGTTTCTAATTTTTGCTCAATATCATTCACAATAAGAGATACTGTGGCCAACTAAGGCAAAAACCTAGTAAATATTTTCTTTACCACGAATATTCAAATTTCTGCCCATTTGGACACAGTAATTGGTCGAGGTGATTCGGCTTAATTTTGGCGAAGCAATTGTGGCATACACCTCACGAATAATTAATTTTCTCGTTAATAAATAATCTTGCCATCGCCCACAATAGATGGAGGAAGAGGTGAAACTCACGGCATGTCCGAGCTTGGAGAGCGCAGGGGCCCTCGTGTGGGAAGATGGCACGGTCGCCACGGGCGTGGTCATCCCCTCGTTAAGCGTCCACTCCTCGCCCATGCGATAGAGCCACAGGCCAATCAAACCCTTGCCGCTCATCGTGGGTAATGCTGCGGTGCGCGGTAACGCTTAGATCTCACCGGCGGTGCAACTTCCTGGAAGGAAATAAACGTTTGATGTTTTTATTGTGGCAATCTATAAAACCTATACCACAGTAAGTATTCCTTACATCTGTGACCATGGGAGGAAAACATATTTTATCCCCTTCCTGAGTCTCTTATGTTTTGCGCCGTTTACTACAATGCTGAATATCCGTTTTGGCAGGAAATACCTTTTAATCCTCATGATTAATGTAGTATGAGCACACATATATCACCGTTCCATAATTTCAAATGGTAAATTTAGTAACGCCTTCGATAATTATGCTCCAAATGAGAAGAGTGGCTCAAATGAACCTTCGCATCTCGAGAAAAGACTAGCAGAATCCCAAGAAAAGTATTGCATTAAGTTCAAGTTATGACTTTCAACTGAATATAATATTTTAAAAATATGGATATGATGATTTTTTTGCTTAATTTCACATGACTTATACGCTGAATTATGGCTGGGTAGAAATATATTAAAGAGGTTTAAAACAGCTAGAGAAAGTTGTTCATAACTTTCACCTTGGTCAGCATTCTCCACCCCTGCGTCGTCTATGGTTAACCACAAAGTTGTATATCTCATCAACTGGTGAAATTTTGGGAAACTTGAGGCCGAAAGCCTTCCATCAATAGCTGAACCAGCAAAAGAAAGAAAACCTACCAAGGGTTGGTAAGGGCATCATAAAATCCAATTCAGGGTCATAAATAATTCTAAAGGAAGAGTCCTTAACCGACCTATCTAAAGCTATCTCCTTCGAAAGAATTATTTTCGTGGAAGCGCAATTTTCCACGCGAAACTCTTATTGACAATTCACAGAACCACAAGGTTTCACGAGGCAACAAAATGCTATTTGGGAAACGAAACCGTTGGCGTGAATGGCACTGTTCACGTTAAGAGACCATAAAGAATTGCATTTCAAGCACCGTAAAGGTAACCAAGAGATTACGAAATATATTGCTGAAGATGACGTATGTGGATGTAATCATCAGATAACTCATATATACAATAAATATAGCAAAAATGAATGAGGAAGTACAAAGAAAGGTTTTTAGCTCTTATCAATGTGGGACACAATGAAAAAAGAGGGAATAAATGATATCAAAACTTGAGAAGCCCAAGAGTCGTGAGAAATCAAAAGAAAATCATTAGAGACCGAAGGAAAAGGGATCACGATAAATTAAGGTAGTCTTTGGCAGATACTGATAACAATATTCAGGAATAAGCAGGGAAGGACTTATAATGAGGGATTTTACGACATAAATTCCCCATTTTCAAATGAATTTGATTTTAATTTGAATAATTGTGAATGGATAAAGCTTTCAAAAAAAGTTCATAAAATGTTGTTCATTAAAATCATCAATCCTTACACGTACCCTATCCCTGCATCCATCTCTCTCCCATTTGCCCATAAAAAAATTTGAACAGCCATTCCATGACGCATCCCACACGGTACCTTAATTCAAACCAGTCATTCATGGTCTCGTTCACTCATTTCAGGTATATAGGTGAAAAGTTAATTCTCAACAGAAAATATTCTGCCTGAAAGACTCATCAGATCCATACTCAAAAAAATCATTACCCGTTTGTGAAGCCGTCGTCGCCCAGGGAAAAATACATCATATCTAGCAACTCAAAAAGAACCCTTGTCTTTCAATTTGAACGGAATTATAAATAGAGTAATTTTTCACTTAATTAATCGTCGGCGTGCTTTCTCGTCGTTATGTTGTCTTTCAGCATTTGCCTAAGGGTCATCAACTAAGGCTGATTGCCTAAGGGATGACCATTGCCTAAGGATATTCAAAAACTAATCAGGGTAAATTAGTTAATTTTTTAAACAAGTAATTGACGTCTGGAGAGGAAAGCTAATGATTAATGCAAACAAAATTTTTAATTAAGGTGTTTACATTGTAGATGATTCAATCGTACATACGTGAGTCGGCAATCACCGCTCCAAATCAGTAGCATCCAGGCCGATCATAAGAACATTTATCCTAAGTGAATGAAGAAAGATGACAGAACGCTGATTTTGAAGAGGTGAAATAAAACAAACTTATCATGAAGAATATCAGAGAAGGAAAAAGATCCCCTTATCCTTAGTTCCTAAAAGGCCAGCAGTATTCTACGTACGTTAAAATGTGATGCATCATAAAACGGACTTTTGGGGTGAAGCGTTTTTAACGTAATTTTCCTAGGTTCAGAGGATTATTTGCCATATTTGACCAGAAAGAAAATGTTTTGGTTATGCCGAGAAGAGCACTCTGCATGGAAAATCAAGAAAACTAAAGTTTAAAGTTCGCTTCATGGACGAATCAATCAGTGAGAATAGAAAATGTGGAGATCTCCATCATGCCATTGTGTTTGATAAATCAGATGGAAAATAACAATTTTGTAATAAACGTTGAATACCTGCTAGGTCATAAGAAAAATATCTTAATTATTAGGTCTCCGTATCAAAAAACGGATGAATTTAAAAACATTTTGCAAGATTTATTTCTACAGAATTAAAAACTAAAAGAAAGTTTTCTTAAGTGCAATTGAAAATTATTTTAGAACACCCATAATGAACTTTGGAGTTGAAATCATAAATGAAATTAAATGTTTATATTATCCAAAATAAGAGGCATTCGGAGTGAGTAAGTTTAAAGGTTGAGTGGTAATACAGGAAATAAAATAAACCTCAAACATCCAATTTCACTTCATGCCACGTATAAATGTGAACATTTAAACCCAACCCTCACTAAATTGAAATTAAGCTCGAGCTGAAACACAGATCGACTGATGCGTAGACATGAATACTAATATTTCTACGGCGATAAGGGCACGAAGTGAAGTTCCCTATAATTTGGTTTTAACGGATGCAAACAAAAATGTTACGTGATTCCCTTCAATTGTTACATCATATCTAATGTACAGTAAAAAGAAAACCACAATAATGAAACAAGTAAAATTCAACAATTGTCAATTCTCCTAACGGAAAGTATTTTAATTCAATCATGGAACCTTGGAAAATAGCATATCACCTAAAAGTGTTTATCTATTTATACAATATCACTACTAAATGCCAGACGTTTCCGATTTATATCGAATTTGTTTCTCGTTTTTGGAGGTATAACAATACAAAAAATGCGTCAGTTAGAATACAAGCAGCGTCAGAATGAATACCACACCTCTAGATGATACTCGACGTAACCAAGTTCCTGACCTTTTCCCGGATTGTAGATCTAACTCACTACTTCGGTTACTACGCTGAGAAATACGAACCACCATTACAACATCGAATGAAAAAAATATCACATTAAGTCTCTACTAACCCTCCGAAAGGTAACTTAAGAATTGAAAGTTATAGTTCCGGCTGATGCGTTTCCGTAAAAGTGCATTTCCGGAACTTTTTAAAACTCAAGGAAAGTTATCAACAAAATAAGAACACACACCGGTCTACGGTTCAGCTCATATGCAGCGCAATTATAATGTCCTTAGTGGAGATACTGAGTTCACAAGGAAAATGAAAACAGAAAAATTTAACGATGACATCATTCTCTTATCTAATAAATTTGAGATGGAAAAAGAGTAAACTGCATGGTTAGTGGGTTTCTGTGAATTGATCGAGAAAAGAGAACGAAATTGGGCACACTTCCTATGACCGAGTTAAAGGTTGGGTCTCAGCTTTTAAGGGAATATATCCGTGCTTTTCTTTTGGGCCAAAAGAGATATTACAATATTTCCCACGTGGAAACTTATCCTGGAAACTTTCAGGCATAAGTCACAACACAACGTCGTGATCCCGTGGAGTGACCAATTAAAATAAAGACTATGACGTCCCGAAATGAAAGGAGACAGAAACCTCGCCCCGGGTCAAAAAAAGAAGATCGCGAATGAAGATCTTAACGCCGCGTCTGGAGCACCCGAGAGGAAGTGAGGAGGAGGAGAGGAAAGCCCGAAAGAGAAGCAATATCGGCCTCACCTGTTGAGTATCCGCGAGGACCTAGGAAGAGGTTTTCGAGCCGACTCCCGTCAGCCAGCGAGGAGCGCAGCAGATGATCCAGAGAGAGAGAGAAGGAGGGCCCTTAGAGCGTGGCGGAGGGAGGGACGGGGGGCGTGGGAGGGAGAGACGGAGATCTTGAGGGTCCACGGAAGGGGGCGAGGCGTTCTTCTTATAGGCCGCCACCCCTTCGGGCGCGCCCTCCACTCACGGGCATGGCGGCTCCCGTCCGTCTCCGCCCCAATCTCCTGCCCTCCTCCTCTCTCCCCACCCCCCCTCCAACCCCCC